>CAJUYG010000945.1:53073-70871 GCA_910591675.1 Galerucella calmariensis | reverse complement strand
CACTTGATTCACATCCGCAAATTCAATCAGACAAATCATACATAGACCTGCGAAAATTGCGAACAGCTTCTTTATTCTTGTCTTTGCTAGTCTGTTTAATAATTGATTCTGAAAGAGGACAACCACTTTCCTTTAGTATTAATACTTTTTAATAATTTAGTTCACTTTTAGTTCTCAAATTTTGAACCATAAGTACCACAGACATGATAAAAGGCGTAGTATAAAATACCACCAAATGAATTAAAACACAAGCCCTCAATAAAAACCAATCAAAAATCAAAATAATAACAATTTATTAGGTCAAAACAGCTCATTATTCTTATTAGGTATTTGGCTTTAAATGCTCTTCTTCAAATCAAAATAAAGCGCTGCCTGCCAATCTGTAATAATCAGCAGACGTAAGTCTATTCATCGTCGATATTAACCCGGGCTTTTGACCCAGCACATGTATACTTCGGGCGTGCTCCTCTCACGTCGCGAAGATCGTCAGCGCTCAGCAAATTCCGTCCCCATTTATCGCCTTGAGGTCAACGGTGGTCACCACAGATAACTGTGTGCACCACCCCGGTTTGCAATTTTCATTTCAGCTTTAAAGTTTTCATGGGGTCTTGAAAAACGTTTATACGGGTGCCTTGAAACGTTTTGGGTATATTTTATATGACATAAAAACATTTACCTTCGACTCCCCCTGTAATCAGTCAATAACACACAGTAGGTATCAATGTAATGACGTCTATTACGCACTGTAAAAAAACGCACAGCTGTAAAGTAAATCGCACGGCTTCCCTAGCAACATCTAAGCAACTGTCAATAGACGTCACCATTTTATTCAAAATTTACTAGTTGAAAACATTCAATACGGCGACGTTTAACTATGAAAAGCCCAAAGAGCTATGTATATGTATTGATTATCATTGAAAAATGAACTTTCGATTATCAACAATATATTGATAATGATTAAACGTTAGTTCTTTAATGTGCTTCTTTCATTGGTAATAGAGCAATAGAGATGGAGTTTACCAAGCACCTCTAATTATGTAACTGTTATTTCTTATGCTTCTTATAAAAAATACAAGTACAAGTAGGTCGTAGGTAGAGTATAGTACGTAACTCGTGTTGTAGAGCATTTTACGCACTCACGGAATCACGCACTCGCCGCTACGCGGCATCGTGCGTAACTTTTGCATTCGTGCGTAAAATGCTCCTTACCACACACGTTACGTAATATACTGTAATTATTTATTTATATTATCTCACTTCTGACACCAATGTAACGTTTATTCTAATTTATATTTACAAGTTAATTTATATCTACAGATTTATATTCATATACAGTCCTTATTTAATAATTTATATGTCACACTAAACACACACTAACTATAATTTATATGAGAGTCACTTAATAAACACTTTATCAAGGCGCGATTGCTTTCTTTCAGTATCAACACTAACCGACCAACTGTCTCCGCTGCGATGTTCGTCGCCTATTTATACTCGCACGTATGTTTTTCTAGAAACCTCTAAAACTCGGAGTTTTGGCGGATGCGCCGGGTTTTTCTAGATGTTACGTTTTCCAGATCATTCTTGAAAATACGGCGGAGGAGCCATAGTCGTATCATATGGGAATTTCACTGGGGGCACTAGTTGAGCACATTAATGCAGCAGCTCGCGTAACAATACTATTACCAACCGTTGCTGGTAAAACTTAGTATTATTAAATACCAATGGTGAAAGCCCGAAAAAATCGTTGCTTTTTGAAAAATTCATTCATTCAATCCAAAAGTTTACTGGTAAATACCTAAAATTAACCAATATTTGGGCTTTTACAGTAACACATTAACACAATATCCTTTATTTTTATAGTTTTTTTATGTTGAGCATAGAAAGTGATCCGTAGGCGCTGAAAAGGTAATATTTATTTGATGATAGGTACTTAAATGTACATCAGTCTAATTTGCTAGACTAGATTTTTTTATTTCTTCCAACCAGATCGTATCAATACGTAGATAATGTGGGATGCTATAGAAACATTGCTTATCACTCATTGATTGTTTAGTATATAGTTGAAGAACATTTCCTTGTGAAATTTCATGATGGTAGGAATGGAGAGAATGGAGAATGGAGAGTATTATGCGTAAATTCACGAAAAATGTATGGATTAAGCGATCAAAAAGATGAATAGTGGAAAATAATATCAAAAACATAATATTAAAAGAAAATGTAAAATAATAGTTTTTCCACTACTAGCTGTAAAGTTGACAATTATTGCTTCG
Source organism: Galerucella calmariensis (assembly GCA_910591675.1). Classification (NCBI taxonomy): domain Eukaryota; kingdom Metazoa; phylum Arthropoda; class Insecta; order Coleoptera; family Chrysomelidae; genus Galerucella; species Galerucella calmariensis. The sequence goes on along the minus strand of CAJUYG010000945.1, from coordinate 68,598 downwards.
TCTAGCCAACTTTGAAGCTGCCTTTCTCTATTGGTGGTTGATAATATTTTCTAATATTAACCTAGGTCAATAATGGACGAATTCAAATATTTTGAGAATTCAGGGATAGTAGTTCAACAAAAACTTGTGCAACATAATTTTGTATACCCAAGAGATTGTCTTTAACATACATGCTGCTTGAAATTACCTATCAAGATAGAATTATTTGAATAAAAATGCCATTAGTTCAAAATTCGCGCTCAACCAAAAATGACTGATGACATATTGAGTACCCACATAATATTCGCGAAAATTTTTCCGATAGTGGGCGCTGCAGTTTATGTCAAAGCTGTCGCAGTGGAATGGGGAAAACAATGCTAACCCAGATAATCTGTGGCTAACCCCCATTTGTTTCAATAAACGTACTGTAATGGCGATTTGGTTTGTTTCCCCCATTCCAATTTTGCTCGTTTTCGCGAAAACTGACAGTGTACGTGTCAGTCAGACGACGGAGTAAACGTTTCTCGTGGTGCGTTTGTGATTTATATTTAATTTAAATTTAGCTAGTAGTGGAAAATAGTTATTTATGATAAAAGTGCGTGAAGTTATACTTTTGCGCACGAGTTGCAAAAATGCAAGGAACGAGCGTAGCGAGTGCCTTTTTCGCAACGAGTGCGCAAAAGTACTTCACGCACAAGTGTCATACAAAAGTTTATCTACGAGCACATGAAGAAAAATAGAAAAAATGTACTCTGAGGGGGTTGAAAAACATAAAAATGAATTTTCTATAAACAAATATATACACAACGAATTCTAATTATTTAAATTCATATTTACAGTAAATTGAGGACAATTATTCAAATTACTAATTATAACATTGGGTAATTTGTCTTTTTTTTAATGTAACAAATATTTTCCACTATGTCTGACACTTCTGTCAAATTTACTGTCAGCTCAAAAGTTTATACAATAATCGACTTAATTCAAGGCAACTAGATAATCTCGTTGCTAAAAAAGAGTGTTAAAATGAAAACCCCATTTGAAAAGCATTGGTCATTTACAAAATGGAGACGTCTATTGACAGTTGCTAAGATGTTGCTAGGGAAGCCGTGCGATTTACTTTACAGCTGTGCGTTTTTTTACAGTGCGTAATAGACGTCATTACATTGATCCGACTATGTGTTATTGACTGATTACAAGGGGGGGGGTTCGTTGGTACAGTATTTTACATTTCTCCATAATTGTCATTAAAGGATTATTTAAAAAAAGACAACACAAGATATTAGCTCCAAGAATTTTACATTCTACCAAATGCAAACATCTCTTTTCTATTGATTCCTAGTCTCAGTCAAATGGGAATCATCCTGTATTCCTGAAATTATAAAATATTAAGACTTCCACTTTACTGACATAATTCGTAGAAACCTTTGTTTTCTCTTGCACTCAAGGTAATATCTTGCTGATTTTAAAATTTTCTCTGGAATATTTGTATAAATAACGTTGGAATTTGGGATGATATTGAACAAATTTTATTCGTTTTCCGAAATATCTCTGCCGCTACATATTTCCTTTTCTAATGGAATTATTCATGAGGGGAAGTATACTTATACTTGTTTTGCAGGAATAAGAAAATCGTCACAACCGAAATTTCCCTCATATTTCAGCGATTTATTCAACATATTGCGTAACGTGTTTAGCACTGTTTTAGTGATGGCCGTTTGCACCAATAGCAGCTTAAGCTTAGCAATGGCGAGTTTAAAATTTAAGGGTCGCTTAGTTAAAGTTCAGTTGCACCAATGTTTTTGCTCTGCTTCTTAGCTACTTTATGTTTTTGTGGTTTGAAATAACGTATTAAAGGCTGTTAAAAGTAAATTCTTTGAAAATCAAAGGATTTTATTCTTGTTCTTTAAATAAGAAAATTGTTTATAATGGAAAACAGTAAAAAATAAGAAAATCAGATCAGCAAATTATACAGTTCGGGAAAAAGAATTGCCTGTCTGGGCTCACAAATTGTCCGGATGCTCCAAAGAATCTTCTAGCATTTCTATATATACCGCGTAAACCTGTAGATGTTTATTTAAATTTGATTTGTTCCAACTGATATTTTTTTTATAAAACCATGTTGCTGAGGAGCTAAAAAGTTTACGACATCAAAAAACAAAAAGGTAGGACGTGTCGCGGGACACACGGTAGGAACTTTAGTTCCTTTTAAGCAAAATGTATGTAATACATTTGACGTTATAGATATACAATTTGCAAAGCCTCGGTGCCCGAGTAGTAAGCAAACCAGACTTTCACGCGGTAGACCCGGGTTCGATTCCCCGTGAAGATGTTTTTTTTATTGTTAATTTTATTTTTAAATAATTATTCTGCTTGATATTAATGAAGTCAAGAAAACATTTTTGTATTCTGTGTAAAATTTTTTTATTTTAAAATTGCAAAGCGCTTTCGGCGGTTAAGCCATCATCAGTGCCATACCTGCAAGTAAGCAATAATCGTTGGAAAACTTTTAAAAAATTAAATAATTAATTTTTGAAAATTTTAAATTTAATGTAATTTTAATAGTGACGTTAATGTGTTGTAGACATTTGACTAGGTTTCTTGTTTCATATCTGACGAGTAAGTAATTCTTTTCTAATTTTTTAAAAGTTTTCCAACGATTACTTCTTCTTACTACTACTTACTACTTCTTACTTGCAGGTATGGCACTGATGATGGCTTAACCGCCGAAAGCGCTTTGCAATTTTAAAATAAAAAAATTTTACACAGAATACAAAAATGTTTTCTTGACTTTCTAGTCATGTGTACTCAGCTATAAAGATATTCACCTGATATTAATAAAAACAACAGGTAGACGTTTGAAATATTTAGCAGAATATTCATTATTATAGATAATGGTACGGTACCCTTCATGAGGGAGTCCGACTGGCAACATCTACTTATAACAGCATCTTATATTTAAAAAAAGAAAACGTAGCATTATACAAATTGGACATTCAAGAACTGTACGTTTACCACAAAATTAGCGGAAACATAAAATTGAATTGTTAAATCTTTAATTTGAAGTTAAATTACAGTTTATAGGAATTTTTATTTTCTAGATTTTTTCTTAAGTGGGTCGTAGAAAAAATATGCTGCTCGACTCGTGTGGATTGTCCATATCGCATCTGAACGATTGAGTACTTCGCCTACGGCGTCGTTCTCAAACTTCGTCCTCGTGCGATATGGCCATCATATCCACACTAGTTGCACAAACTACTATTTCTTTCAAAATATGCCCTTCACATTTAAAAACAACCTGCCAAATGTCAAATCAATTTATCCATCCATTTTAAAGTTATCGAATTAAAACATTCGTTTCCAAAATTTCAACACCCTGTATTTCGAAAAGTAAATGTGCTAGACCCCTTAATCGCGCAAAAAAAATTATGGAAATAATAGTAAAAATGTATCCGAACAATTTCAAGTAGATCACCAGCACTGCGAATACCAGCTTTGCATAGAATATAGCATCGGTGGTTCGTTCAGTGGTAGAATGCTCGCATTCCACGCGGGCGGCCCGGGTTCTAATCCCGGCCGGAGCATATGAATCGCTGCTTCGTAAACGAGTGAGAGACTAAGGAGAGAGCACAAGCACGAAAGCAAGGCACATAACGAAGCAACGTAACATAACGTAACGCGTAACGGTCAGATCTTTTGCGTCGCGACTCCTGGTCGCTCAAACATAACCTGACGTGAAGAACTAAATCCAAAAATTGAGTATTATCGACTCGAATAATTTCGATAAGATACACAGTTTAAAAGTAGGTCTATAATTTTCAACTAAACGAGAGTTGCCGCTCTTTGGGATAGGCACTACTAGTGCCAAGCTTGTGGAAAGACTCCTTAAAATGATGATTTTTTGAATATTAAAAGCAATGGATTAACACAATGTTTTATTAAATCGGGACCTGCAGGTTTGCAATTAAGAGTTTTGATTTTTCTTCAATAGTTTCCATTTCAATTCTTTATGTAGAAATGTGAATGTTTGAGAAAGTCTTGGTTTGATCCAAATCAAGCTTTTTCGCATTATTGTTTCGAGTGAAGGAAGACGAAAAGAACTCCGAAATAATGTCAATAATATCAATATTCATTCCAGCGGAGAAAACACACCATTTCTCACGCGGCGTTTTCTACGCTCGTCTATTCCAAGCCTTAAACTTATTATTCCAAACATGATATGCTTTTTAATGGAAGGAAAATACGAGACTTTTTTAAATGTGGATATTGATGTAGTGTAGATGGCAGTAGATAGCAATTAATAATTGAATTAAATTTGAAAAATGAGACCCACAACTAATTTATTCAGAAAAACAACCCTTGTTTCGCTGATGAAATTACCTGCGAATGATTATGTAATATTTCCAGTTATTTTCGTGAACAATCCAGAAAACTCGCATCCCATCATTCCTTTTCTAGATTACGGATCAAATTTCTTTTGTATCCCACTTAAATATTTTTTCAGTAAGACGGAGAGTTTCATAAACCATCAGGATAAATATTTTATTCACAACCATATAATATGTAATGCTGTCATTACTAACGTCATTGAAGGTTGGAAAGTGTCATATTACACACCTCTACTTCCCGCCCTCACCACCGCCCTCTAAAATAATATCATCGTTACATTATTTATTTTAAATGAATATTTTTCATATTTAAAATATAACACATTGATAAACTATTTTTGAAGGGGTACAATCCATTAACTCTTCATCGGATGACATTTTTCTTAATTTATTATTCTCGAACTTGATACCCATCATACTTTGTCTGACATTTATTTATATTGGTGACAGTTGTCAAATGAAATACGGTATCCGCCAAAATAAACAGTACCGAAACAGAGAGTGCTGTGGAGTTGTTTATGTAATATGGATTTGTCATATTTGACTTAATTGTCATTAGTTGATATATTAATAGTACGCTGCACTTGAATTTGATTCAAAAATGGTTCTAACAACGGAAGAAAAAGTTTTTTTGGTAGAGCATTATTTTCGTTCATACGGAAAAGGTCGTAATGATGGTCCAAGCTTAGAACAGGTGTCAATAAAATATCAACAAAAATTTCATATCCTTCTCATTCACCTGATCTGACGCCACCTGACGCATACATTTGGGGCATAATGAAGGACAAAATATTTCACTCGGAAAATCCGCCGGCGAATATTGTCGAACTACGGGAAAGAATACAAAATATTTTTCGGCAGTTACATCAACCACTTTTTATAAATATGTTTATTGACTTACAAAATCGATATGAAGCTTGTTTGCGTCGAAATGGTGAACATTTTGAACACTTACATTACAGAAATTAAAAAGAAATTTTTATTTTTATTTTCGGTACCTACTGTTTATTTTGGCGGATACTGAATTTTAGGTGTGTTCAGAACGAAACAAGAATTTATTTATTTTGATCGGGATATGATAGTTGTAAATAAAATAGTATAGAAACCTCGGTAAGAAGTTTCATTCCTGTCTCGAGATAATAACTAACTGATCTCTCGACAGTAATGAAACTCTTCCCACCTCGGTGTGTAATATACTATTAAAACACATAAAACTATTTATTAATTCAAAATTCACGTTCAGTAACTCAAAATCAATCATTCAAAAATTCTCAACATTTGTGTTAAAAACTCGTTTAACAATTTGTGGTCATCCCGTATACTCCCTTTGTGGAAATCAGTTCGACTGTCCTCGACATCCCGATTTCTTCCCGGTTTGACGATATAACTCACCATATGTTCCTCTCATCCCTCTCTTGTGAAAAAACCCTACTTGAGCAATGTTGTCTTAGTGTATCAGCCAAGAGATGTTAAACGTGTAGAGTTTTGTGGCACAAAGCTACCACTAGCGCCTACCTTGGCTACTGGTACGAACTAGCACTCAAGACGCGCGCTTTTTGAATTTTCAAGCTTTCAGCATAAGCGTAGGATTATACAATATTTGCAATTGAATGATTTTGCACTTCAATATTTTTTTGTTTTTTAGTCTTTCAAGTCTTCGAAGAATTCAAAGAAATAACATTATTGTGCTAAATCATTCAGCTGCAAATTTTGTATTAGAATAATATTATAGGAAATTACGGTAGGAGAATAAAAAAACCCTTTGCAAGTTAGAAAATATAATATTATTAATTCAACACCTTTCATACAATAAGATATCCAAAATAAGATACAAAAAGGTAGAACGTGTCGCGGGACACACGGTAGGAACTTTAGTTCCTTTTAAGCAAAAGTTATGTAATACATCTGACGTTATAGATAAACAATTTGCATATTTTTTGGTGGTTGAGTAGTAAGCACACCAGACTCTCACGCGGTAGACCCGGGTTCGATTCCCCGCGAGGAATTTTTTTTTATTGTTAATTTTATTTTCAAATAATCATTCTGCTTGATATTAATAACGACAACAGGTAGGCGTTTGAAATATTTAGCAGAATATTCATTATTATAGATAATGGTACGGTACCCTCCATGAGGGAGTCCGACTGGCAACATCTACTTATAACAGCATCGTATATTTAAAAAAGGAAACCGTAGCATTATACAAATTGGACATTCGTTTACCACAAAATTAGTGGAAACATAAAATTGAATTGTTAAATTTTCAATTTGAAGTTATATTACAGTTTATAGAAATTTTCATTTTCTAGATTTTTTCCTAAGTGGGTCGTAGAAAAAATATGCTGCTCGACTCGTGTGGATTGTCCATATCGCACTTGAACGATTGAGCACTCCGCCTACGGCGTCGTGCTCCATCTTCGTCCTCGTGCGATATGGCCATCATATCCACACTAGTTGCACAAACTACAATTTCTTTCAAAATATGCCCTTTTACATTTAAAAACTACCTGCCAAATGTCAAATCAATTTATCCATCCATTTTAAAGTTATCGAATTGAAACATTCAAGTTTTCAAAATTTCAACACCCTGTATTTCGAAAAGTAGCTAGACCCCTTAATCGCGCAAAAAAAATTATGGAAATAATAGTAAAAATTTATCCGAACAAATTCAAGTAGATCACTAGCACTGCGAATACCAGCTTTGCATAGAATTTCAATATAGCATCGGTGGTTTAGTGGTTAGAATGCTCGCATTGCATGCGGGCGGCCCGGGTTCGAATCCGGGCAGGGGCATATTTATTATTATGAATCGCTGTTTCGTAAACTAAGAGAGACTAAGGAGGCACAAGCACGCAAAAGCAAGGCACATAACGAAGCAATGTAACATAACGTAGCGTAACGTAACGCGTAACGGTCAGATCTTTCGCGTCGCGACCCCTGGTCGCTCAAACATAGCCTGGCGTAAAGAACTAAAGTTCCAAAAACAGTCAACACCTACCTGAATCTGAATTGGGATGGAAATTGTACTTTGAAGTTTAGAAAGGAAGTGCGAATTTTGTCAATCTAAATGAGTCTGTAAAATTATTTTTAACAAAGTGATCTTCACGCAAATAACACCTTTTATTTTTAATAAGTAAAGTTCATTATACGGCTGGGATTAAAAATCTACTTTTTTATCTTACCTATGATAAATGCTATGATAATAGTGGGTACCAATGATGAAGATAATTAATTCCTTTGCAGAAGGGCCAATGAGTAGATTAAATACAAATAAATTCACAAATGACAACGACTAACCTCAAATTGAAATAATACTAAAAATGGGAAGTTTTGTTTTTGTGTAGAGGGAGGCGGGGTTTGTTAGTTCAGTTAGTTGCTGTAAAGCGCCGTGCTCTACTGACTGCGCACAAACTTTGTGCCAGTTTCTTCCATATGTTTTAAAACCTCTTTAATTTATTACTTTTTGGCATCAGCCCACTATTATCTATTTAATAGTTTATGCAACGATCATGTAATGATGGTTATTAATACACGAGCATTAACCGGGATACGTTTGGTTTATGCGAGTTGTATACGCTATTTTTTCTACACCCGATAAATAATCAAAAACCATAAATTTTATATTTTTATTGAAAACAAGGCTGGTTTCGAACCAGGAACTCATACTGTAGTCTAGTATAAATTGAGCGCCTTAACCCGCTCGGCCACGAGTTCGGTCTATGAGTTTGCTCGAAATTAATGAAATATACCTATCATGCATGAGTCGAATTATCAAGAAATTTTTTTATAAATGCAATGCTAGATAGATACTTACTTTTAAAAATAAAAACCGTACATCGGGTGCTTTGTAGATAAACTTTTTTATTTGTTCAGGTGAAAATATTAATGCTTTTTTTCATAGTTTCCATCAATTCTTGAATATAAGCAATTAAAACATTTCTCCAGTCCATAAACCGTTGATAAAGTTTGTCGTACACTCTCTAAGATTTTTGGGGCAAAATATTTTGAACTGCATTTTCTGCTTTCTTCGATATGTGTGGAGGAGTCGATGGTAATTCTTTTATATCGTTGATATCAGACATTTTGATCAATTATCGAAGTTTAGTCAGGTATCTACGAAAATTTAATACGTACTGATTTTGACATCTAAAATAATTACATAGAAACCTGGATAAACGTCAAAAGCACAGCATGCTTGATTGAAAAATTATGAGTTTCTATTGATTAAAAATCTGTATCGTAATGAAAAATCTGTATCGTAATGGGTATCATTATGAAACGATTATGGGCATATAAGTGCATTATTATAGCACGGGTGAAGAAAAAAGTTTTTAGTTATAATAATCTATATTATTCATTTTATAACGTATGTAGTATACCTATATGTAAGTAATTGAAGTGCAGAATCTGTTTGGTAATGGTAATCCAAAATTTTTGTTAATATCAATTTAATCACTTTTTGACGACTCCATTCGTAGCGGTGTTGCCTAACGCAAATATATATATATTTTTTCTATTTTTTTTTCAGTCGCATCAACCTCTAGGGCTATAAGCGACAATATAATTATTCTAGATTACAATTTGAATAAAATATTTATGTCTTTGAGATAGGTTATTAAATTTTGGACATTACAATTTACACCGAGTACTACATCTAATTTATTGCTAATATTATTTTTTATCCTTGCTTGATTGAAAATTGGGCATTCTACTAGGATGTGTTTTACAGTTAATTGGCAATTACATAGTTCACACTGTGGAGGTTCAGTTTTTTTTAATAATATAACTATGAGTGATGTTGGTATGGCCTAATCGGAGTCTTGATAATATTACTTGTGATGCTCTATCAAGATTTGTATAGGGCCAAGGTTTTACTGTTGTTTTAACATTTTGATTGTGATACATGCCACTCATTTTGCCACAATGGTTGCACTTTTAACTTCACGTACACATTTATGTCCTGTAGCACTGAATTTTGTACTTCACTCGCGGTTTCACTGGTAGTGGCTTCTTGAGCAAGCCGATCGGCTTCTTCGTTCCCATGGATGCCAATATGGGAATGAATCCATAAAAGTGTCACTTTGATGTTGGATTGCTGGAGATAGGACATAGTTTGTTTTATTTCTAAGGCTAATGGATGGGTGGTGTAAAGTTGATTGATTGACTGGATGGAACTTAGGGAGTCTGTTATTATAAGAAATTTTGTGAAATTTTTAGTTTTGGCATAATTCAGTGCTTGTAGAATGGCATAGAGCTCTCCTGTGAAGACACTGCTATTATTTGATAATCTGAATTGCCTAGATTCATATTTTGTGAAAATTGCTGCACCTACATTATCGGAGATCTTTGAAGCATCTGTATAAATGTGAATGTTTCCAGGATAAGTGTCGAGTTTGGACTTAAAAAGCTGTTTAAATGAAAATGGAGATGTATCCGATTTGCTGTGTGATGCTAATGAGGTGTCAGATGGAATAAGTTGAATTGACCATGGTGGCGGAGTTTCGATTTGATTGGAAAAGAGGCTGGGAAGTTCGATATCAAGTTCCGAAATGATATTTTTAACTCTATCGTAGTATGGAGGGATAACAGTTCTGTTGGATGTATATAGTTTATGATACCGCTTTTTGAATGTCTTGTTATACGTTGGGTTTGCTGTATTATCACATATTGAAAGAGCATTGTAAGATGTTTTCTTCGTAGATGTAAGGATGGTTCGCCGGTTTCACATTGTAGACTTTTGATTGGACTCGTGCAGAATGCTCCCGTAATTATCCTCAATGCTGTATTTTGAAGAGTATCAAGCTGATTCAATATGGTCTTTTTCGCTGTAGTATATACTATAGAACCATAGTCAATTTTGGAACGAATTAGAGCTTTATATATATGCATTAGGGTATTATAGTCGGATCCGCAACTTTTAGCAGTTATTGTTTTTAGTAAGTTCATGCCATTTTGACATGTTTTTTTGATTTATTGAATATGTTGCTTCCATATTAGTTTTTAGTCAAATATCATTCCTAGGAATCTGATGCTATCAACGTAGGTTAGTGTTTATTGGTCAATTCGGGATAATATGGATAATGTCCTAACGCAAATAGCATTCGCATAAATAGTATTATTCTATTTCTTAAAGAATAGTAACTAATCCCTTTAACTTATATTTGTACTTTGTATAAACTTTTTCTTATTTAATATCAAGACTTTTCGAATATACATTAGTACCTTGTTTCGCGAGTGCTGGTGTGCGGTTGCTAGATTTTCTTTGTTGCTGATTTATGCCGCATATTTGTTAACATTTTTCACATACTGGTTATTAATAAATATTCATACTTGCTATATTGTAATTGTACCATAACTTGTATCATTTCTATTCAACCTTTCCTTTATTTCCAACAAGAATAGGACCTAAAAGCGTAATTTACGGGACGTATCGAATGTAATCAAATATTTTAAAAGATCACGTGAGGAGGTGCAAAAGCCTTGGACAGTAGCTTTATTGTTAATGCTCTATTGTTAAAAAAGTTCTCTAATTTCATTGTCTTTTTCTCTTGGAATAGTCATGTCGAATACCACTGGAGAAAATATTGTATAGGGAAAAATTTCATGAGCAACAAACTTGTATTATACCTTTCTAAAATTTTGCCTACAAAATTTTGTATACATGACAATAAGTCAAAGGTGTTACCGGTTCTAAATCATGTGCGGAAAATTGTTAATTATTCCGACACCTGAAAGGGTCAATTTGTTGGAAAAAAATGGTGTGCAATCAATACCCAATACCCAATTCCAACGGTTGCATTAACTTGACTAAATAATGTGATTAAATATATTGAAGTAGACGGACGTGTCGAATTTTTCCATGGGAAAATATTTTTCTATTGTGCATCAACCATCAAAAGAGATTAACGATGTCATTTATCATGTCTTACATATTAGCATATTAAGTTAATAAAATTTCCTATAACTGTTGTAAATTTGATCCGAAAAATTTTTCCAATGAAAATGTAGGTGACGTCTAGTGAGGCGTGATATTACAGATAAACCAATAAATAACCTGTCAGTGGCGTGAACAACGATATCATATACTAACTGGACGAAATAAATTATCTATTTCATTGTAAAAATATGTGGTTCCCCGGTCAGTTTTCAAATGTATACCAAATATCTTCAACGGGAATTAGTTGTTTCTTCTTAGTTGAACTGTCTATGAAAAATATTTTTCAAAACTTATAAAACGTTGCTTCATATAAACTTTCCTAGTTCAGGCCTGTTTGTCATCAAAGATTCAGGTATAATGGCTGAATATTCCAAACAATGAGAAAGCGAACCATTTACCATGACTGCCTCTTTCATTCGGCCATCCTGCTCCGCTCCTCGTCCTTGGAGTACCTAGAGTACCTGGACCTCACGTTTGTTATCATAACTATTTCACCTGATCGTTTGTGAGCCTGATGCCTTGCGTCTCTCTGCATATCGGGCTCTCCTGGCAAGCCTGAGGCCTGCAGGCCCATTACCCCCTTACTATTTCGTAGAGAATCTGAACGGGACATGAACCCGGAACCCCTCAGTTAATAAACCCTTACGTAACCACTGTGCTACATATGGTTCGTACCCATCAATATTCTGTTCGATATTATAAGCTACCATTAGGCTAGCTAGGTGTGTGGGATATAAGGCCCACCACTGCGACTCGCAAGAGCATATTCACGTATTCAGAGTTCACCAAACAAATTCAGCTTCTTAACAAAGTCGATTAGTTTATTTGGTGAATGATATTTTAGGTCCGAGGGCGAGAGAGAGAGAGACCCTGCCAAATATCAGATACCAGGCTGTTTCATCTTCCAGGCAAAGACGGCAAGTCGGATCTTCCGACAGTCCAAGCTTAACTAATATTATGATGATTCAGATAACAGAGGCCTGTTAGACAACGTAGGTCATGCCTGCTAAAGTCTAAAAATTGTTTGGAGACATTCTTCGAATAATGTATAAAAGCCTTTGAATGAACCAATCCTGGTAAATTATGCCAGTAGTCTAAAGATCTTCTTGCTGTCTATGTATTTAGTGTTTGTTTGGCATAGCTTATTGCGATGCCAATAGTGGGTTCTGGTCCAATAGAAACACGTGCGGCACCCTCCCTTGCAAGAGAATCTGCTTTCTCGTTTCCTTCCCTGCCAGAATGGCCAGGACCAGTAATAAATTATTGAGTTCTTTTATTGAGAATAGTCTTGTTTGGCAGTCTAAAACCAATTTCGACGTTACACGGTGCTAAGTACTTTTCACTGTCCGAGAAAAATTTTATTGTTCTAAGCATGATTGGAAGTTACCATTAACGGCAACTGCATCTTATGCAGACCTCCAAAGAAGGTAGAAGGGAAAGAATGATAATGAGAAAGGGTCTTTTTTATAATAGCATTTTTATGAAAAATAGTGTTACTAGGTACTATGATTTGTACTAAGTACACATTCACACAGCGTGTACTGTCAAAAAATCTCACATAGTCTCTATATTTCTGTGTATATTGCCCCATAGTTGGTTGCGATGTAGCTGTAGGATGGTGCGGTGTATTTATGAAGAATTGGCTTGGGATTTTGGTTTAACGTAGAAACAGGATTTTCATGGGTAATTAATTAAAAGCTCTGTATAATAACTGGTCATAGCAAACAACGAGCTCACTTTCTTGTAATTCCTATCACTGATTGCAATAGTCGACTATTCTCTGATCGTTCCTGACTGGGATTGGAACAGACTTAATGTATACCGAAGATTTTGCTACCTTGGTAGATGTTAAAAGCATTAGTGGTATACATTTAACGGAGCTACTTTATTTGTTAATAATTTTCCAAATATAATTTTTAATGTCCCCTGTAGTGTCCATTAGCAAGTCTGGTTCTTGGGCAATAGCCTTGTTTTACTTGTTTTTCACATTAAACTCGATGGTGAAAACGACATCCATTTAAAATAATGAAGCCTACACGTGTCATGGGCTCTACCGGACTAATATATTTGGAAAAAAATTGTTCACAGAAAAACTTTTAGATAGACGCCCTTGTCTCTAGTGTCATCGTATTTTCGATTTACTCAGTGTCAAGTTAATCAACCACTTGCTTTTTTAATCAAAACAACATCAGTTCTCCAGTTTATTCAGTCCTTGTTATATTTTATTTCAGTAATTGGAAGCTATACACAGATAATGAATGTTTGAGAAAAATAACTATTAGTACATTGTTAAATATTTAAGTGGAATATTATTTCCGGAATATTTTCTGGGCAACTTATTTCGTTACGATTTTGAAATTTATTGCATAGAATTATTAATTTTTATTCTTTTTCTCCGCATTTGTCGGTTACAAAATTCTGTAAAATAGGCATGATGTCTGATTCTATGATGTAACGAGTAAATATCATTTAAACGAAGGAAAGACAGAAAATACAATAGAAGTTCGAGCGATATACAAAAGGTTGACGTTTAAGATCGATGTGTTACCTAAGATTGTTATATTTTGTATTTATATTTTCACCGAAATCAATAATAAATAACAATTGTAATGTAAAAATGAATGATTGTTTTAAAATATTTGTATTATATACAATTATTTCAGTTATTCTTATTGACTGTCATTATGCCTATTCAAAATATCATCGATATTAACTTTTTGAATCATCCAGTTTCTGAAGATGATAACTTGCTTATCGAAACGCGCGTCAGTCAGTCTCAAACGACTGTGATAATTACCGGACGAGGAGCGTAGCGACGAGTCTGGTAACACAGGAGTTTGGGAATATGCTTTTTCCACGAATTATACACACTATTTTTTCTTCGATCGTTGAATTACATTTAAAAAATCAATTAAAAAATATTCTATAAAATGTTCTATAAGAGAGGGAGATGCAGACAGAGAAACACGCGACGCCGCACAGCTTACAATAGCTTCCTATATCAAAAAGTGCCGTGACAACTTTTGGTAAGAATTTTATCTGTCTAGCCTCCTTTCACAACGCGCGATAAGGAACTTCGTTCCAAAATTATTTTCTAATTGCTTAGCAACTGCCCACTATTCTGGAATGTTGAGCTTTGCGCATAGAAAACAGGTCAAAATAGTGTCACTTTTCCCACGATCGGAGAAAAAACATGTTAATACTATTTGTATATATTTACATATTATTGTTGTGCAATCTATAAAAACATGCACAAAAATAGTATAAGTATCGATTTAGACTGTCTAATAAATTGTTAGATATCATTTAGTGTCCCAATATACCTGGAGAAAGAAAAACAAATATTAACAAACTGATAAACACTCATAAAACCATGTAATTAATACTAAACACCATCGTGGTTACTGAATGAACGAGAACATGAACAACTAATCTATAATATGTAAAAAGCGTTTCACAATATTTTGTTGACTCGGAATCTGGCCGTAAGTTTATAAATCCATCATTGTACAGTAAACAGTAACAGGTCCGTAGTCAGTGTCTTCTTCAGTCCAGGATTAAGCTCTTATAGCTCTCGGACGAAGAACATTTTCCTTGTACTGATGAGGCGCAAATACGCCGAAACTTGTCTACAAGTTATGTGGTACCTTCTAATTGTAAGCCAAAATGGTTGGTGTTGGATATCTTGTTGATATACCAACCTCGTTTGACTTTGAAGTGTAATTCAATAGCAGTGGGTGCCTATAGCCCGGGAAGTAGTTGTTGCTTCTTAGTTTTACGAACACTGTCTTTAATAATACTCCGCCAGAGATATTGGAAAAAGCGGCAAAAGTAACTTTAGATTTGTTGCCGGAAATTTCAAGAAAAAAGTCTGAATTGGCATACGAAAAATTTATAGAGTGGAGAAAAAATACAAAAATGAAAATCTTCTGTAAGTTCCTTGTGGCATTACTTATTCTTTTTTTCTCTTATTCTTTTGGGAATCAAACCACAATAATGTTTTTTATTTTTTATTTCGACGTTTCGGTAGCGTCCCAGCTACCGTTGTCAAGATTAACTAGTAATAAAATTAATAAAATAATTTTTGGTCCCTATCTGACACAACGAAAAAAATATGACAACTAGACAATCAATAATATTTTGAAATTTAAGACTACAAAACTTTGTTGTCAAATTTTATTAAGGTCCATTCATAGTAGATCACATCTCTGGTAAAATGTG
>CAJUYG010000945.1:37618-52673 GCA_910591675.1 Galerucella calmariensis | reverse complement strand
ACTTCACTGGATTCCATTTCTAGTAGACTATCATATCGTTAGAATGTTATAAAATAAAATATTTTATTCCACATTTTACCAGAGGTGTGATATACTATGAATGGACCTTAATAAAATTTGACAACAAAGTTTTGTAGTCTTAATCGTTGTGTCAGATAGGGACCAAAAATTCTTTTATTAATTTTATTACTAGTTAATCTTGACAACGGTAGCTTGAACGCTACCGAAACGTCGAAATAAAAAATAAAAAACATTTTTGTGGTTTGATTCCCAAAAGAATAAGAGAAAAAACAAAAATGAAAGTTACTTTTGGTATATTTTGATGAGTTGTCAAAAAAATTAAAATACATTACTTGTATTCTTTAAATTTGTGCAGTTGTAGAAAAAGTATAGTGCGCAACATGTGGGGAACGTACTTTTCTCACTCATGTGTTTGCCGCACTCGCCTTTCGGGCTCGTTCCACAAACTTCCACACTCTTGAGAAAAGTTGAACTCTCATCCCCACTAGTTGCACAATATACTATTTCAAAACTTATAAAGCGTTAGAATAATTATAGTTATTCAGCGACATCTACCAACAAATTTTATTATTGTTTACTTATTAGAATTGAACAAATTAAAATCTACAGAGTAGCCAGCCCATCGTAAACGCTTGAATTTATTACTTTTAATTGGCAGATGTTATCAAAAAGTGTATATTTATAAGTATTAATATTTGAATAAAAGCGAATGTAGTTGATAGCTGATCTATCGTAATCTGATATGAAAACTTTCTAGATGAAAAGTTATTCCCGTGATTTTATGTTAAGAGTATCCCGTCTGGAAATTGTGCCTTCCACGTACTTTTCTTAAGCAGGAACTGTTTTAGTAAAGACTAGTGTAACTTAGGAACGGTATGCCCTTTAAACTGTCTGTCCCAGGAAGTTTGTGTCCCAGAAATTTTTTGTCTCCGGAATTTTTACTGAAGAATTGTGCAGTAATCCCGAATAAGGAAAGGAAACAAATCTGTCGGTTGCGCATGGAAAATGAGGAAACAGCCTCACACGTTATCCTCGACTGCGAAGCACTGTCTCATTGAAGATATAGATTCCTAGGACTAGAGCATTCAAGGAAGAATTTCTCCAAGAAGAACCTAGAGAGGAAACTGTTGAGCCTGATATGGGCTGGTTTGTTCACATACATGGCACAACCAAGAGTACACAATTCATAATGGCCGAGGTGCCGTGGACTCCTCTGACTGGTGGTGCCCAGCCAATTAATCAATCAATTCCAGTGAAATTTCTTATAATCTGCGGCACATATATTTATAGTGGCTCTTAATGGTAATGAGGAACAGCCTACCGGAAGCCTCACCGTTCATAAAGGGTGTTTCATTGGGAAAGGGCCCAACCTTAACTGTAGATGGGGATCACTTTGGTGCTTCCAAAAACCTATATTTAATGTTTCTTTTGCACTTTATAACCGAGATAGAGGGTGTTTTATAAATTTATCCTATTTCTTTCGAACCTCATAATTTCCGAGTTACCCTGTATATTATTTTAAAATTTGGTTCACGTAATAACCATTATCTAGAAACTCCATCAAAAGCATCTCCAAAAAGATAATGCACGAGTTTAATACGAGAAATAAATTTAAGTACGGCCCTGTAATCACATTTTTAAGTGGTCTGTACTCGTAAACATACAAAATCAATTGAATTTCTAGGAGGCTTCTTCAGATGCATTAAATAGATTTCATTTCAAGCTAAAAAATAAAAAAAAATCTCTCGGATACCATTGTTAACCCCCAAAAAGTGCATAACGAAAGAAATAGGATAAATTTATAAAGCACCCTGTATCTCGGTTATAAAGTGCAGAAGAAACATTAAATATAGGTTTTTGTAAGCACCAAAATGATCCCCATCTACAGTTTACAAGTTTACAGTTTACAACAAAATTTATTAACAAAAAAGAAATATCTGAAGAAACGAAATTAAAAGTATTCAAAACAATATATCGACCAATACTTACATATGGATGTGAAACATGGGTGTTAACAGGACAACAAAAAAGTAAAATACAGGCGACAGAGATGAAATATTTGAGAAGAGTAAGAGGTGTAACAAAAGAGGATAGAATGAAAAACATAGATATCAGAAAAGACCTGGGTATACAATCAACATTAGAATTTGTAGAAGAAAGACAACTACAATGGTGGGGACATTTACAACGTATGGATGAACGAAGACCAGTAAAGAGAATATGGAAAGCAAAAATTGAAAAAAATAAAGAAAGGGGCAGACCAAGAAAAACTTGGGATAAGGTAATAGCTGGATTACTGGATAAAAGAGGAAGAAGCTGGATAGAAGCGAAGGACTTAGCTCAAAATAGGAAAGAGTGGAAAAATTTCGTGACGAAAGAATAGCTGAAACACACCCTACACCACTAAGTGGTAGAAGGGATTTAAGATTATATATAATATTTTGTAAGCACCAAAATGATCCCCATCTACAGTTAAAGTTAGGCCCTATCCCAATTAAACACCCTGTATATAGAATAGACTTGTCTATTCCACCAAAAATTAATTTTGAGAAATTATTAAATATTTTTACATTTGAAACGATATGGGCGAATATATTAACGTTATATGTAAATATGTATCTACTTCAATTTTCGAAACTAATTGCACAAGTGCATCAAAATTACCGATAATTTTGCATGACAGCGTGTTGTCTAAAAACTGCATGAGTTCAATTTCATATTTTGGAGAGACACCGAAGGTGGAGGGGTCTTTTAACAAAATATGAAAATGACCGAATGTAGTTTTTTCCAAGACAACAAGATCGAATGCAAATTTATCTGGTTATTTTGATGCACGAGTGTAATTCGGGGGAATATTTTTCCCGAATACAAATATTGGTTTAAATATTAAATTCCTATTTCTTTTTTTAAAGCAAAATATCCGTTTTAAAACATGCTGTTAGGTACAAACAAAATAAAAATACCCAAAAATACGACTTTTTCATAACTATTTTTGTCCACGACCACCTAATAATAAGTCAATATTTTACCTTCTAACTAAAGGTATATGGTACCCATATATCAACTGTCGTGAATTATGGTTCATAATACACTGTAGTGTATTATGGTTCATAATTCACGACTAGAGATGGGGGTACAATATGGAATAAACTATTAAATCTGTGTATTTTGTTCAGGAAATTTGTTTCTGACATATATCGTATCTATAAAATATTGTAATTTTTAGTATTAATACTTTTCATAACGATATTTTCTAATATTAAGTATTTTAAAACAATATATTTATAACGGTAAGTTGTATTGATACTTTCTACAGTATCGCCCATCTCTATATATGTCAAATTATTTGAAGTAGCTGCCACAACATTTTGAGGTTAGTAATATGCCAAATCGCTACTGACTTTTATTTATTAATAAATAAATTAAGTGTCGTGGACAAAGTATAGTATTCTACTCGCAATTTATGGCCATAATTCACTTGGGTGACTTGCGCCCCTCGCTTGCGGCTCGTGACGCAAACGTCACCCATCGTGAATTATGGCTATCATAAATTGCTCGTTTAATAATATACTATTAATAGAGAGAACGGAAATATGTAATAAACTGTCGCCACACGTATTGTCAATTGTGTTTGGTGTTCTTTGGTTCGCTTTCCATCACTTTATTTTCTATAATTTCCAATTAATCATATCCGAAACGAGACATTTTTAAAAATATTTTTTGACTTTACTTGTCAATCTGATTTTATTTTTAATTATCATGGATTCACAATGGGATTACCGTGGATACATAAACAGTGCAATTATCAGTAGTAATAACCCAAGGACATTGATAATTGTTTGAAAAAATTTTATGACAGATTTCGAAAGCTTGTTGCTTGGAAACAAGCTTGGCAACAAGCTTGAGAAAGTTGTCATAAAATTTTTGAGCATTCGTCAATGTCCGAGGGTTATTCGGATAGAAAATTTTCTACCAATTATAGAATTACAACCAAATCGTAACATTTCCAAATATTAAATATTTGAAACTTCAAAATCGAAATAAATCAATAGATATGTGTCCATAGCAACTTGAAAACAGCCCATGGTCTGTTATCAGTGTAATGTTGACATGATTGGGTGAAATTGTTCATATGATAAATAATAAGGAAATTTTATTGGTTATTGGAGCTGTCAAAAAATGTTCAATATAATACCGAATGATTAGCTAGAATAATGTATTGCTATTGATTAATACCACCAAAATGTCACATTTTGACAAGTGACAAAAATAATCGCAGTACTTTTTCGGTTTCTACAGTGCAGTTACCGCTGTAATCAATCGATAATTGCACTCCTCTCAGGGGATTTTCTAAACAAGAGGGAAATATTCAATCAAATAAGAAAGGTTAGGTTAGTTCATTTTCTCCTGTCAAAAACTGTTTCTCCCAATAAAAATCCAATAATCATTACCATAACCACTTACAATCAATTTCTCTATTTTCCCTGATAGCTCTGTTTTTCAAAATGGTTTTCAAAATTGACAACCATACTCATAAATGACGTATTTTGTACACAGATCAAAATACATGGATCATGCCCTTTTACAATATCTATATTTTTATAAAAAATATTCACGACGTTTACTTGTGAAAAAATGAGGAAAATCGACCAATTATCATTACTTTGATCCCTGGGTGATTTCAAATTACTCAACTGTTAATCCTTGAGAACGTTAATATTCGTGGAGTTAATTAGATTTCCGTTTGATTTCATGTCGTGTAAGTTGCGTATTACATCGATCTTTTGACATATATACTTTTAATTTCACAGCTATTACAACATTCGACATTACCTACTGGTTGACGAAAAATTGAATTTTTTCAAGCTGCTTACTTATTACAATAAAATATCATTTCACAAGATCACACTGAACATGTCATAGCGAGATAGTCAAGTCTGGAAACACTTCAATCACTCTGAAAACAATTTATTTGTGTGTCAATGCTGGAATGGATCGATTTGTATTATTTCATCTTGTGAATTAATTCAGACATGGACGTATCATTGGGTATAAAAAACTATTGAATTCTTTCAATCATAAACTGCCAATCTTTTGAGCAAATTATAAGAGATCGCACTATATGGGTATACTATATGATTATTTACATTAATAGTTATTTGTTTTTTTATATAAGGCAGACAATAACAAGATCAAATGCCACGGCTGGTGGAAGAGATTGAATCTTCTTTTCTGGGTGCTTATTCTCAACCAAGAGATGTTCCTACGAGAACGTTCAAAATTATTGCGTTGTTGCCAGCATTATTTGATACAAAAGATCTACTTTTTAGTTATTTTTAGCCTCTTTTTGTACGGTTGTCATAATTTCCTGTCATTAATTACTTTTTATATTTGTTATGTTATATTACCAATAATAAAAAAGGTAGTGATTTTTATGAGATCAATAATATCGGATCACGGGCCAAGAATATAACAACGATCGCACCATGTGATCATTCGCCATAAATCTATGCCGCTCATTGTTCAGGAATAGACGCCCTGAAGTTTGGAGAGGGAGAACAAATGAAGAAGTAAACATGTTGTACTATCATAACTATTAAAAATAAAAAGGAGATCTTCAGTAGAAACCTTAGGACAAGCAAGGATAATATAATCAACATATTTCTTGATGAAAAGAATGTTAAAACGAAGTACAGTAAAGATGACATCCAACAAATCATCATCCATTACATGCAAGCTAATATAGAAATCCCATAGGTGTACCAAATATTTGTTTATTACATTCATCATTCAAACAAAAATAAGTGGGACTGAAAAGGAATTCAATCAACTCAATGAACATATCCATGTCGATGTTACACTCAACACTGATTGAAGACCAATGACACCATATGACAGAATTTAAATAAACATTAGGTACTAAAAAGTGAAAAGACATCCAGACTGACCAAAACGTGGTCCTGAGGAAAAACCTCTCTGTTAAATAGTCCTTAATGAAATACTTATTGTCAGGATTGTATGCATTTGTCAAAATATTCGCGAGAAAAGTAGCAAAAATCTCAGTTGGAGAGTTGATGGATGCAATGGATGCAATAAAAATACTCTGTTATCTAGTTTTTGGGAAAATAGAAATAAAAAATACGTTTTTTTTAGATATGATGATTAGCCCCAATTAGTTTTCTTTGATAATGCTTACAATAAATCACCGAAAACTTAGAATAAACTAAAAATAGTTCAATTATTTACATTGCCGCATCCCACACAATAAAAGTTTGACCTAACTTGTATCTGCAACGAACTATTTCCTTATATGAATATAAAAATTATGAACCCACTAAAAATAAACTGCCCACTGCACTGGACTCTTCTTCGATTATCCAATTGAAAGTTCATCCTCACATCTAGTAACTTGAAGAAAATACTCAAGATAGCAATTTTGGTCAGTTTTGGAAAATCGCCACTAATCTTGAAAATGGATTGTTTAACAAAAAGATAAGTAATGAAATATTAACTACTGTTCTTCTATCTCCCCAACTTTCCATATATCTTGCAAAAGCACATTAAAATATTAAGCACAAATTGAATCTACTGATCTGGTACAATAAATAATTGCTGAGCAGACACGAAAAACTTCTGTTACGAATATGTGTTCGCTCCTTTGAGAAGATTAAACGATTATACTTACAGCCCGTTTTACAATTTGAGTATAAACCTAGTATTCGCTATACGTAGAATAACGAACCACTGTTGCTTTCTAAATTGGAGGTATATCTTCATTTAAAGGATAAACCAAAGTATAAGTTATTTATTCCGAGAGAATAAACCTTTGTATTGGTTAGATAAGATTATATCGATCCTAAAATATTTAAACTAAGTTATAGTGTAGAATAAGTTGAATGAGGTTCCTAGTTTGTGCTTTTGGTTGCAGAAATATTCTTCCCTAGTATTGGTGACTGTGTCAGTTTTTTGCATTCCGAAAAAATTTAATGGTATTAAAATCGAAAAACTACATTAAAAACTATTGCTTTTAACCTCTTGCATTAGACTAAATAGCACATCCATTTCACCGAAGTGAAAATGTTACTACTATACAAAAAAAAAACTAATTTTCTGAATCCAGTGAATTCAAAGAAGCCAAAAAGTTTGAGTTATAGAAAATGTCATGAATTTTCACCTTTCCAAAGCACCAAATGTATCTCTCATAAAAATCCATATATAGTCCATGTCGGTATTTTCTTTTTCGTTAGCTTGTTGATCGTTTGCCGTGAACCGTTGATCAAGTTTGGGATTCAATAACTCGGGATTAAATGGTCCGAATTGAAAGTTCAAAACGCCAAAGGTTGTGTTTTTCCAAGTCCTTTAAGTAGGTTTTTTCAGATTCCAATTAAAATAAAAAACAGCACAGATATCTTAATTGTTACTAAGGTAAAATTTCAACCACTTTTCAAAACTAACAACTGACGTCTAACGTCGAAAAAATTGTTGATTAAATCATTGGATATGACAGCTGTAACCTTCTAGTATGTGTAAAATAGTATATTATAATATTATAAGGATTAAAAGTGCATATTTTTTTACGAGCAATATTTGCAGTTGCGAGGCGGAGCGCAGCGCATCAGAGCGAATGCAAAATTGCGAGTAAAAATAGGCACTTTTAGTCCGTATGATATATACTATTTTTTCTCCAACCAAGTCAAAATTAAAATAAATTTAGTTTTATTCAAAAATCGTTAATAATTTGGTAATAAATTTGAACACCTATTAATTATAACAGCGATAGCGATACCTAAAAAGTCTGGGGTTTTTACAAAGGAGGAAGTGGATCGGTTCCTGGATATGGCACCTGATAATGTATATTTGATGATAAAGGTTGTTCTAGTATTAGGAAATGGAGGTGCTATGCGTTGTGACGAACTAGTTCATTTGAAAATTGATGACATTGAAGATATGGACTCGGTCCTGGTCGTAAAAATTTTGCAGACAAAAAACAAGAAACCTCGTTTGTTTACCATTATAGGCGATAATTATTTGCGTTTATTTCGCAAATATGTTGCACTACGGCCATCAAATATACAGGCACGTCGTTTATTTTTTAAGTATGTTAATGGGAAGTGTCAAAGAATGGTTGTTGGTATTCACAAAATTAGTACCGTGCCGCAAGAAATTGCAAAATTGTTGAAGTTAGAAAATTGGAAGGAGTATACTGGACATTCGCTAATAAGAACATCTGCTAAACTTCTTATTGGTGGTGGCGGTGACCTCACTTGTCTCAAAAGACATGGAGGTTGGAAATCGAGTACGGTAGCAGAAGGATATATTGAAGAATCACGTATCAACAAAGAGAATACTGCTAGAAAAATATTGCAACCTGACAAAGAAGGTACAAGTTCCTGTTCATGCAGATATTTCCTCGAATGTTTCATCAACAGTTACGGAGAATATTTTGAGTTGTTCTAACATTAATGAAAATCTTTTGAATTGTTCGAAAATTGTTAGTGATAATTTCAGTGGTGCTTTGAATTTTGGCAATAATTGTTCCAATTGTACATTCAATATCACTATAAATAACAAATAAATACCTATATATAGTTGCTCAATTAGTTTGTTTTACTAAGTTTGTAAGAGACAATGTTTTTTTCTTTAAATTTCAATTACTTTTAGTCCTAGGATTAAAAGTGTTGCTAAGCAACGAGCAAATTTTTGTACGGTAAGGGAATTGATGGCTTTTGCACCTGAAAATAGTACAAAAATGTCAAAATTTTTGATGGTTGTAGAAAAACATTATTGTAAGTTTAAACAGCTTTTTGTGGCATATGTCTTTATTCTAACAATGTCTATTTCTTTTACCTAATGTTTATCAACAATCGAAACCGCGTTTCGTTATTTCGTATTATGAGACAAATTTACATTGCTTCATAAATTGCATTAGTATTTTAAGTCTGAAAAACAGCTGTTTTTTCAATTTTTATTTTACTTATTCATCCGCTGTGGCTGCAGGGATGGGATTTTGAACGACCGAATTTTGTATGCACGATAAACTCAATATTTTTTGAGTAAAATTCGAAAACAGGCTCATTTTTGGTTGTTTTGACCATAAACTTTTATTGTGCAATTAGCACAGCCTAAAAACCGGTGGAGGCAATTGATTATCATTAATCATGATATTTTTGAGGGACTTCATCAAAATTCTCGCCTACTGCTTTCACAACCACCTATAATGCTAACCCGACTGGACTAATAGTAGAACTGACAACTAGTGATTCCCGGTATAAATATAGTTGTTATACAATATCTAAAAAATAACTACAGTAACTTTTATACTGGCATTGTAGAATCGGCTCTTAACAATAATAAAAATGAAATAGTTAAAATTATAGTTTAAAGCGTTCAAAGAATAAACTATAAACATATTGACATATTAAAATATTCGTTCCCACCCTTAAATTTATTGTTC
The DNA here is from genome assembly GCA_910591675.1 of Galerucella calmariensis. Lineage (NCBI taxonomy): Eukaryota > Metazoa > Arthropoda > Insecta > Coleoptera > Chrysomelidae > Galerucella > Galerucella calmariensis. Next base: position 43,198 of record CAJUYG010000945.1, on the reverse strand, counting down.
TGCTATTGAAACTATGTTATTAGTATTATTTTAAAATTAAAAAAAGTAATCTATTGAAAAAACTCACCTGCGCAAATCTACAAAGCACGTCAGAATAGGCGCAACAGTTACAACATATCCGTTCGGGTTTCAATGAATGTTTGAGCGCGTTATCCAGTTGTTTGGATTACCGAGGTGTACAACGCTTCAGGATAAACTGAGCGCAGCTTTCCACCCCAATGGATTCATGAGTTTTATTGCGATTGTCGGTTATATAATTTCGCCAGAACAACACAAAATTACTTCGTTCAATGGATTCATATTTGCTTCAATCAACATCTTATTTATAGATACAAAATGTATGTACATATATAATCGAAAAACTTATTGTTCCCGTAGGTGTATCGATCTAACAAAATTTAAAATTAAGTTGATAGTTATTTGTATGCCAAGGACTGAAAGTGCTACTTTGTTGGACGAGTGCTACTTTGTTGGACGCGGCGTACATATTTTTTAGACGTTGCATAAGATCCAGAACTTTTTCAACTACACTAAGAAACGAAAATAAATAATAGAGAATTATAAACATTATTGAACAATATAATGTACTCTGTACTCAATAATATTTGCAATGTCAATATTAATTTATTAATTAATTGCAAAAAGTAATGTTGATTGTACCTCCATGACAATTATTATTAATTTTTATTGAATTGGACGCGGATGGAATATGTATATCTCAACCAGGGCGTCCCGGAAATGTTTTGGAGTACGGAACTGTCACTTTCACCACATGGAGCACTCAAAACGCAACTTTCGGTATGTAAATAAATACAGAACAAGCAACTTTCAGATAGCGTCGTCTAAAAAATTACTTTGAACCTTGCAAATCCTTTCAACTGCCTCAATAAACACTCCGCTATCGAGGCTCTTGAAGTGAAATTAAAAAATGGCGTCAGGTAAGCTCATTGATGCAGGAAGTGTCCCAAGCTGGATATAGTACATTCAATAGCCTGATGCCGCATATCCGGGTTTTCGGTCTGTCGTTTATTTTATTTGCTATTTTGACATAAATCTAACCTTAAATTTGATCAATAAAATCATCAGGATCGTATTCAGCCAAATTCGAAGAGGCTATGGAATGAATAATCACCAGCTTTTTTTTCTAACTGAAAATACTTGAGAATTTTCAAAATACTGATGTTTTTCCGTGTATTCATGCATATTTTTGTATTATTCATATAAATAAAACAATAAGATTAATATTCACTTTTCATAAATAATAATTGACCGTAAACAACAAAATACAGACCTGACGAGAACTGTCAGTGGGGCATTAGAAAAACACGTAAGACAGATTGTCGCTACGAAAAGTACGTCTGAATCCTATTTTGAATAGTGTGATTTCTCCCAATTGATAGGTCATCTTAACATCAACTAATCAAATTCAAAGTCAAAGATTAGGGTTAACGTTTGTAATACATTTAAACGGTTCATTATTGTGATATTTTGATTAGGTCTAATCACAGACCTGCCTTTTTTTCCATGTCTTCCCATTAACAATCACCAAAAAAGTTATTATATGAACTCTAGTTCCGCAGTATAATAGTATATTACGTAAAGTGTGTGGTAAGAAGCATTTTACGCACGAATGGAAAAGTAAAATGTTTTACAACACGAGTTACGTACTATACTTTACCTACGACCTACTTGTACTTGTATTTATAAGAAGCATAAGAAATAACAGTTACATTATTAGAGGTGCTTGGTGAACTTTCATCTATTAAAGAACTAACGTTCAATCATTAATATTATATTGTTGATAATCAAAAGTCCACTTTTCAATAATTATAATCAATACATACTTAGCCCTTTGGGCTTTTCGTGGCAATATCGAATGTTTTCAAATAGTGAATTTTGAATAAAATGGCGACGTCTATTGACAGTTGCTAGGGAAGCTGTGCGATTTAGTTTACAGCTGTGCGTTTTTTTAAAGTGCGTAATAGACCTAATTACATTGATGCCGACTGTGTGTTATTGACTAATTACAGGGGGGGGTCGTAGGTAAATTATATTATTATCAATGGCGATCAAGGTGAGTTATATTATTATGATAGGAACTTTTTCAGATAATCACTTTTCTGTTCATTTAGTGAATCGACATGTGTGTTAATAGCTTCGAGGACAGCAACATGACCTTTCATTGATTCAACATAATTTTTTGATAGGGCAAATAGTAATTTTATGATAATTGACAACAGAGACTGTCGTTCTGTAATGATTGGAACATAAACTGTAATAGTATATTACGTAACGTGTGTGGTAAGGAGCATTTTACGCACGAATGGAAAAGTTACGCATGATGCCGCGTAGCGGCGAGTGCGTAATTCCGTGAGTGCGTAAAATGTTCTACAACACGAGTTACGTACTATACTTTACCTACGACCTACTTGTACTTGTATTTTTTATAAGAAGCATAAGAAATAACAGTTACATAATTAGATGTGCTTGGTAAACTCCATCTCTATTACTCTATTACCAATGAAAGAAGCACATTAAAGAACTAACGTTTAATCATTATTAATATATTGTTGATAATCGAAAGTCCATTTTTCAATTATAATCAATACATATACATAGCCCTATGGGCTTTTCATAGTTAAACGTGGCCATATCTAATGTTTTCAAATAGTAAATTTTGAATAAAATGGAGACGTCTATTGACAGTTGCTAAGATGTTGCTAGGGAAGCCGTGCGATTTACTTTACAGCTGTGCGTTTTTTTTACAGTGCGTAATAGACGTCATTACATTGATACCGACTGTGTGTTATTGACTGATTACAGGGGGGTCGTAGGTAAACGGCATTATGTCATTCGGACTCAATCGCACGTATATTACACCAAATAAAATCAATATCATCGATGCCAATCACTATTATTTTAAGAAAATCCAAATAATATTGTTGATTTTGAAAAAATTCACTTGTTCCGGAAGTAGGTACTAAGAATTAATTACCCGAAGCCGTTGATAATTCTTCTTAGCCTCTCTTGTAAGCCAAAGAATTGCTGACCTAAAAAGTGAAAAATTATTATGAATTTGAGAAGAATAAAATGATTAACGAGAAAATTAATGTCATCAAGGTAATTAAATTAAAAATTATTGGAACTTTAGTTCTTTACGTTAGGTTATGTTTGAGCGACCAGGGGTCGCGACGCAAAAGGTCTGACCGTTACGTTACGCTACGTTATGTTACGTTGCTTCTTTATGTGCCTTGCTTGCGTGCTTGTGCTCTCTCCTTAGTCTCTCTCTCTCGTTTACGAAGCAGCGATTCATATGCTCCGGCCGGTATTCGAACCCGGGCCGCCTGCGTGGAAGGCGAGCATTCTACCACTGAACCACCGACGCTATATTAAAATTCTATGCAAAGCTGGTATTCGCAGTGCTGGTGATCTACTTGAATTTGTTCGGATAAATTTTTACTATTATTTCCATAATTTTTTTTGCGCGATTAAGGGGTCTAGCACATTTACTTTTCGAAATACAGGGTGTTGAAATTTTGAAAACTTGAATGCTTTAATTCGATAACTTTAAAATGGATGGATAAATTGATTTGACATTTGGCAGGTTGTTTTTAAATGTAAAAGGGCATATTTTGAAAGAAATAGTAGTTTGTGCAACTAGTGTGGATATGATGGCCATATCGCACGAGGACGAAGTTTGAGCACGACTCCGTAGGCTTTCTCGCTTGCCATTTACAACGAAAAGTTGACGTTTCTTGAGGAGAGTTACTTTACGCTCGTAAATTGACAGTGACAGTGGCAGTGACATCATAGAGCAGCCTGGCTAGGGAGAGTGTTTTTGTCTTCTGAAAATCTTTTACAATTTAATGAATCTCTGTTTTGTCAAGTTCTTCTTGTTTTAAATAATTAATTAGTGCGTGATTGCGATGTTACCGTATTAATTATTTTTTTGTTTTTGTGCTTAATTGTTGTACCACGTTCTGAATATTTTGCATATGCGGAAAGTGATGAATTATTGTTCTCAAGCAATTAACGCGCTCTGCTTCGCGTCACGCGTTAACCCTTGCTTTCGAACAATAATTCCTCACTTTTCGATCTTAATACATAAATAATTATTTTCAACAATTGTGGAGTGGAATTTTGTATTGAATGTTGAATATTCTCTTGGGTGATGGCACTGAATCGGCTTGTGTTCATTTTTCAATAAACTTTTAGTTGTTAATAATGACAAATTCAAAGTAAAATTTTGACGTTTCAGTGTAAACAAAGTATTATCGATAAGGAAGCAGTTTTATCAGTATAATACCGAATGAATGGCTAGAATAATGTAATGCTATTGGTTAAAACCAACAAAATGTCAGATCTTAAAAATAGTCAATTATTTTTCAAAATTTTATTTTTGGTGGAATAGACTAGTATACCAAAAATCAATAATTGTAATTTAACAGATTTTATCCTTCAAATATTTAAGAACGAATGGGTTTTCGCTGCTCTTTTTTGTTGATTTCCTTTCCATGCTAGTAAGAAGTAGGAACTGTGCAGTAGTCCGTTTTATCTATATCTTGTTTTTTTAGAAAGAGAAATTGCTAATACTTCATAAGTTACTTGGATTACTGCACAGTTCCGAGGGATAAAACAAGTTCCTGAAAAGCAATCAAAATCGTTTGGATTCGAATTTTGAATCTGAATCAAGCTGAATCAATGCATGAGCCATTAGTAGGCTGCTAGTACAAGCTTCTGGGAAAATTTTCTAATTTCGTCGTGTTCCGGAACCAATCACGTCTTTTTTTCAAATAATCGAAGTATCGGGTGAACCTTGTCGTAGAAATATTCTGTGGAAGATATTCTAGATGCATCCAAAAATTTGTTTTTGACCATTATCATAATATATTCACGATTTTTCAGTAACTTATACCCTATATGTACTACATCGTTTGAAAGATTATGATTTGTATTAACAAATTGTGAAAAGACTTATAGGGTGATTCATTAAAAATTTTTGAGGTATTGCTTGATTTGCGTTTTGTTTCACCCTGTATTAAAAAAAGCCACAGATGAAAAAAGTAATTAATACTGAGCACAGCCAATGGTATGTGAATGACAATTGAATACAAGGACCTGTCGATTTATTTTGATTTACTGTTTAGCAGAGTGTTGAAGAGGAGGTCTTTTTTCCCAATAGTTGGCCATATCTTTTTGAAACACCCATATAATATATTAGAATGCTTTATTTTTGTAGAGCTCTCGGTGAGATATTTTCGATTCTTGAACAAAATATAGTACGTTTCATTTAAAAAAATGTAAGTTTGTGCTGCTACGTGTTTTTGGAACACCCTGTAGAATCGAGAGTATTTTCAAAATGTGCCCTCAGTAGCTGTATTAGCTCACACAAAACATTAAAGTTTTATCTCTTACCACAACGATGTAATCCCCTGATGTCAGAAGATTGCCCCACCCTGTATATAACAGCATTTAAAGTTAGCTGATTTTTGTATTTGCTTTTTTTCCTAATTTAGTTTTAGGGAAAAAATAAGTTATCTCCAAATATGAAGTCAGTTTGGTAAGAACCTGTCCTATCAA
>CAJUYG010000945.1:7630-37218 GCA_910591675.1 Galerucella calmariensis | reverse complement strand
GTCATTACATTGATACCGACTGTGTGTTATTGACTGATTACAAGGGGGGTCGTAGGTAAAATAATTTCAAGAATTTCAATAACTGTACTGGTGTTTATTTTTGGATTTTACTAGAAAATTTAATATTGCAAGTGAATCAGACAATGAATTGAATACTTGTTAAATATATAATCTGTTCAATAGCATAAGAAGTAATTATTAGTAATGAGTAGTTTTTTTTATAAACTATTGGAGTGTTTTAGTTTGACAAAAAAATGTATACCTAAACAGGTAACTCATAGTCGTGGACAGTATTCTACTCGCACTCAGGTGTTTATCCGTCAACGCACCATCGTTAATAATATGCTTGTTGAATAATATACTATAATTTAACTTTAATAATAGTATACATTTTTCAAACCAAATTATACATACATATTTATTATATTTCAAAACAATTAAGTCACGTTCACTGTGATATACTTTTGTCATATTATGTTTAGCACTAACTATTGAGGTTTTTTAAAAGTAGCATAAGCATAGTCATGATCTGGATCGAATCTGGATTGTTGTGGCTTGGATTTCGTTGGTTTTGCAGGTGGTATTGGTTTTTGTAATTTACCAATAGGCTTTGCAGTCTTGGAATCAGCGTATGCATAATCATATTCCAAACGATCTTGGATTGAATCTTGTTTTGTTGGAAACACTCCTTCTGCTATGTGATGAGGTTTACTTTCAACGTATTTTGGCGTGTCATATAAATGTGGCTCGACATAATCTTCCGATCCTACATTGTTCATCCATTTTTTAATTATATAAAAAATAATTATTCCTAACACAATAATAATTATAAAACACACACAGACTGCTATAATAATATACATAGTTGGGAACTGTGTTGATTGTTGTAAAACTTTTACGGTGAAAAACTTGAAATGGGTCATATAAAAAAATCCATCGCAATCGTTGTAGTAATATGAAGAAGAAGAGTACAACGTGGATGAAGAGGAATCGTTGGTGACAAATAAAGCAGGATTGTCCGTAATCCACAAGTTAGGACGATGCTCTTCTCTAATCTCAAGTGTATAACTGGAATTTTCCATTTCGAATATAATGGATACTTTGGAATCGCTTGAAATCGATTCTCTAGCGAACCCATGGTAGCAATTCTGTAACGACGTAGTTGGATCAACGTCCCAAATGTAGAGTACATATCTGCGGTGAAGGTAATAATACCCAGTGTAAAATTGAGAAGAGCTTAATAATTCGTGGTATGACGAACAGAAATTGTCAATATTTTTGTGTATAGATATTTCAGAAATATTATTTTTTACTAAAATGGGGTTTAGCACTTCCCTTATTATTTGGGGTCGGTTGAGCCTGTTATCTTCTTGATTGAATATGTTGCAAGCTGTTGCGTTGCATGTACCAATTGGATAAGAACTTGAATTTTCGAACTGTCCTGTTTGATTTTCAATGTCCAAATAATAAGGCTCCGCTTTTGCTGCTAGAATTCTCCACTTTCCCGAATTTTCACTTTTCACTAATATAACCAACAATAACATGATCAGTATTAACTTATTCATTTTTTTACACTAAATTACGAGTCGGTCAACTGACGGATTTTCCTATCGATTGTTACATGACACATGGTGGTTTCTATTTTTGCAATTGATTATAACTAAAGTACTTCCTTTTGGTATAAGTCTGACCAACTTAATGCTCATTATTGGAAAAACACATGAGATTAATAATACAGAGTGCGCCAGAATAAAAAAATCTCAAGAACTGAAGGTATTTGGAAAGTAAAAATTAGTATAGTTGTGACTTGTGAGTGAAATTAATTTGCACCGTTTCCAAATTTGTCGGTGAAATAAAGAAACCTGTAAGCAGAAGCAGAACCGGTTCCAGGCAGAGTATTTTTTATTGCACGATTCGATGCACAGCACTAGTAATTTCTGTAATCTCTTATTCCGATGAATAATTGTTGTACTAGATCTTTTTCTGGAGTGGACGCGTGTTATTATTTTACAAGGGACGCGTTGGGTCCCACATACCCAAAAACAAAAACCTAATATTTCTCAAAATCAAAGATATTCTTAAAAAATTGTATCAAGTGGTTTTAATGTAGTTAGAAAAGAACATAAAAAACTGCAAGCAAAAATATTTTGATTCTTAAAAAAAAAATTAAACCAAGATTCACATAAACAATATTTTTTGGTAAGGTTGCACTGAACACCCTGTAGAAATGTTATTCCGCAAATGTCATTGCACAAACTTGGCACACACACACAGTATGCTCTAAACAAATGAATTTTTGACAAATACGGCACTTGTATCGCGTTTTGCGATCTTTGCAGAATGCGTATCTGCCACGTTTATTTCCCACTACTGACACTGGCATCACCATTTCAGTTCCAGTAAATGTCTCTGCAGATTGTCTAATTCCTCTTGGTAGGAAATCAACTCACTTTCTCTCTAACGTAAGGATGTATTATTCTAAGGAAAAAAATAGTTTCAGTACCTGTGTGTAGCTATTTTATAATATGAATAACTTTGGTGCACAACAATAAAACTTACACAAACAGACGCGTTGGGTCCAATAGACCGATATCACTCCTAGAACCTATACCATTCACTTCACAGCGCTGAAACCACTAATTAGCGTACATTCTAATCTAACTTGAAGGTACTGAGAAGCACAGACCTCAATGTCCTCTATGGCAAAAGCATCAACAATATTAAAGTCTCCTTGGGCCGGAGGGACCCGACGCGTCCACTCTAGGGTTAAACTTGTGTCAACTAATTTATTTTTTCATCAGCTCCATCCTTTGATCCATTATTTTCTTGTTCCAGCTGCCTGTACCTACATAATACCCTTTTTGGTGTGCGTCATCGATTGTTAATCTCCTTCTATCACATTACGTAGAAAGAAATGGAAAAAAAGGCAGGTCTGTGATTGATCCTAATAAAAATATCACAATAATGAACCGTTTGAATGTTTTACAAACGTTAACCCTAATCTTTGACTTACAAAAATTTGATTGGTTGATGTTTAGATTACGCGCCAGCACAACCTATCAATCGCGAGGTTAAAATACTATGAAGGCGTAACTTTCGTAGCGGCAATGTGTCTTACGTCTTTTTCTACTGTCACACTGACAGTTCTTGTCAGGTGTATAATTTGTTGCTTACGGTCAATTATTATTTATGAGAAGTGAATATTAATCTTATTGTTATATGTATCTAAATAATACAAAAATATGCCTAGATACACGAAAAAACATCAGCATTTTGAAAGTTCTGAAGTATTTTCAGTTAGAAAAAGAAGCTGGTAATTATTAATTTCATAGCCTTCTCGGCTCTGGCTTAATACGATCCTGATGATTTTATTTATCAAATTTAAGATTAGCTATATTATGTCAAAATAGCAAATAAAATAAACGACATGCCGAAAACCCGGATATACGTCACAATCGATGACGCACACCAAGAAGGGTATTATTTTAACTATATCCCGTTTTCATTTAGAGTTGAAATAATACCCTTCTTGGTGTGCGTCATCGATTGTTAATGTCTTTCTAACACATTACGTAGAAAGAAATGGAAAAAAAGGCAGGTCTGTGATTAATCCTAATCAAAATATCACAATAATGAACCGTTTAAACGTATTACAAACGTTAACGCTAATCTTTGACTTACAAAAATTTGATTGGTTGATGTTTAGATTACGCTCAAGCTCAACCTATCAATCGAGAGTTTAAAATACTATTAAGGCGTTACTTTCGTAGCGGCAATAAGTCTTACGTCTTTTCTACTGTCACACTGACAGTTCTTGACAGGACTGTACTTTGTTGTTTACGGTCAATTATTATTTATGAAAATGAATAATACAAAAATATGCGTGAATACACGGAAAAAAATCAGTATTTTGAAAGTTCTCAAGTATTTTCAGTTAGAAAAAGGAGCTGGTAATTATTAATTGCATAGCCTCTTCGAATTTGGCTGAATACAATCCTGATAATTTATTTATCAAATTTAAGGTTAGCTATATGTCAAAATAGCAAATAAACTAAACGACATGCCGAAAACCCGGATATACGTCACAATCGATGACGCACACCAAGAAGGGTATTATTTTAACTATACCATTTTTTCCACTACTAGTCAAGTTTAAGAGAAAAATTAAAAATAATTCACAAACGCACTACGAGAAGCGTTTACCCCGTCGTCTGACTGACAAGTACACTGTCAGTTTTCGATATATTATGAACGTACTTGTTATGTCATCAGTCATTTTTGTTGAGCGCGAATTTTAAACTAATGACATTTTTATTCAAAGAATTCTATCTTGATAGGCAATTTCAAGCAACAAATATGTTAAAGACAATCTCTTGGGTACACAAAAGTATGTTGCACAAGGTTTTATTGAACTACTATCCCTGGATTCTTAGATTATTCGAATTTGTCCATTATTGACCTAGGTTAGTTATGGAAAATATTATTAAACACTAATAGAGAAATTCAACTTCTCAGTTGGCTAGATAATTTACAGCTAGTAGTGGAAAAAAACTAATTTTACATTTGTTGAACAAATTTTGTCAGTTTATAAGGTGAAATATGTCCTGTCCATATTTTTTCTACAAAGTCTGTGTGCCAACCAAACCAACTGACAGTCTCCTTTTTATTTAATTCAAACAAGTTGAGTACTTTGTTAATCGAACCTACTAAGCAATTCTACAGAATAGCCCAATCACAAAGAAGCGACACCTTTGTTCTTATTAAAAACATTCTCCAATATTAGGTGCTGATACTGTCATTTCATTATTTATTAATTTTGCATCCCACTTGGATGTAAATACTGTTATTATCGTGATAACCTAACATTTCCCTATACTAGAAACATTATTCTCGTTTTAATACTCAAATATTTGTCCAATCGGAATTAATATTCCGTTACTAACGAATTTGTTTTTTGAAGTTAACACCAGAAATAACATACTCAGTGAACACTTAGCAGCACCACTTGCAATATAAGTACGGTACATAAAGGTTGTTGACAGGCAACTCTATATACACCTTACAGCCAGTTTCACAATCGGTGGTAAACTCTTACTGTCTTATTAATAAAAATCTCTTACTCCGCCCTTACTCCTACATTAGTCAGAGACTAGTTACTCTGAGACTAGCGTAGGTTTAAAGAAGTGATACAATTGCTATTAATAAACTCCGACTAAGGGCCGGTTTTACAATAGTGGTATAAACTAAGAGTAAGCCTACTCTCGGTATAAGATGTATTCTAGCGTTTTACAAAGCAAGTATAAGTTAAACAATGGAATAAGATTCTCGGAAAGACTAGAATAAGCTATACCGTCGCCGAACAGACAGATATGTCGGTTACTCATGGGTTACTCTACGAATAACCTCAAAAAGTGACATATCTAAATGAAATTATGTCTGTTAAAAGCGAAGAAAGAGCTCGTTGTAGCAATTTTAGTGCAACTGAATTGGAAATACTATTGGAATTAGTGGAAAAACATAAAAATATCATTGGTAAGCTAATGCTTTTTTATCTATATGAACATTATTATGCTTACTTTTTCTACTCTATAGAATGCAAGTTAACTGATGCAGTTACCAATAAAGAAAAAGAGCAGCGTTGGCAGACCCTCTGCCAACAATTTAATGCTGCCTCCGGAACAGGCAGAACATCAAAAATGTTGAGAAACAAATGGGATGCCTGGAAAAAGAGCAGCAAGAAAGATCAAGCTGCTCTCAAGAATAGTTTATATAAAACTGGAGGGGGTCCTTCTACTAGTGATAGTGAATTGAGTGTGTGGACTAAAAGAGTTTTGGCTATACTTGGAGCTACAGGAACAGGGACTACTAACGAGTTTGATAGTGATGCAATAGGTAAATTCTTAGCACTGATATAAATGTACTAGACTCATACTTATTACTTTTTAGAATTGTATAACTCACATATTGAAGAGGAAAAAGATGTAAGTAATCAAGCTCCAGCTTTTCAAGATTCAGTGGCGGATGGTAATTTGGTTTTCAAAGAAAATACCATTCAATACATGGCTTCTCAAGAGGTTCCTTGTACATCTCAAGAATTAAATGAGCAGCCAAATGGATCCTCTGATGAAAATGTAGGATAAGAGATAATAAAAATATCTTCAGTAAATTAACCCTTTTTAATTTTAGTGTCATTGGAACCAATGGAATCCTTCTGCTTTGAGAAAAAGGCCCCATCCCGTTCTCCAACAAGGGCCAAATTTAGGTTAGTTAGGTATTTTTCGAGTAATAAAAAGTGCTTACTGTCTCTTTAAATATTTTAGAATCTGGCTGTAGTTCCAGCTCAACATTTGCAGCAACGAAAAAAGGCAAGTTAAAAGCTAAAGGTAACTTGCATAGCTTGCATAGTTGTATGCTGCAAAAGAAAATTGACTTGCTAGACTCACAAATGAGCTTGTTGCCAAAGGAATATAACGAAAAAGAAAAGAGGAATGCTGAAAAACATATTTTGGAAATGAAAATTTTGGAAAAGGAGTTGTGTGATGATCCATTATAAAATATTTATCAATAATTACATTTTATATTCAATTTAAACTAGTTGTATGTGAATAATAGTTATAATTCTAACTAAAATGATTTGTTGATTTATACATAAATACCTATATAAACAAATTAAAATAGCTTACAGCAGACAAGCTTAATCTAGTAAATTACAATAAATTTAAGAAATGATTGTTTATTAATTCTAATCTTCGTATGTTATTCTCTATTCGTATATCTTCAATTTGATTTTCATTTTCAACAATTTCATTTCCTTCGTCATGATTTTCTAATTCAGGTAGAATATTTTTTTGGTCAATGGCAATATTATGTAGTATGGCAGTAGCAATAATTATTGCTTTTGATGTCTCCAACGACAGCCTTATTTCCAAACTCAATATTGGGAATCGTCTTTTCCAGACCCCAAAACATCTTTCCACAACATTTCTGGTCCGGATTCGGCTTTCATTATATAATTTCTCAGCCTCACTTACTGGATTATTTAGGGGCGTTAGGAAGTAATTGGTGTTGGCATACCCATTGTCTCCCAAAAGAACTCCATTTCCAAATTCTTTCACTTCACATCTGGCCTTTATTCGACTATTGCTTAATATAGTCTGGTCATGTGATCACCCAGGCCATCTAGCAACTACATCGCGAATTTTTAAGTTTGGGTCGCATATAACTTGGACATTCCAAGAAAAATACCCTTTTCTGTTCCGATAGACCTATGCATCGTGCCCACCTGGTGACTGGATTCGTACATGAGTGCAGTCTATAGCACCTACTACACAGGGAAACTTGGCAATTTTATAGAACTCTTCGTTCATATATTGCCTGTCTTCCAAGCTGACGGGCATTTTTATATAATGTTTCGAAAGTCTTGCTATAGCATAGGTAACTTTCTTGACAGATACACATGCTGATGCTTTACTTACTCCACTAAAATCTGCAACAGTTAATAATATTGAGCCTGTTGCGTATAATCTTAATGCCAATAACAGTTTAGTTTCAGCAGTGAGGGCATCATTCCTTTGAGAAACAGATGATATTTCTTCTCTAATTTGCTCTAGAAGATGTAAACATGTTCCTTTTTCCAACCTAAATCTGGCTACAAACTCATCGTCATCTAAGGTTTCGAAGTAAAATTGATCCTACAATAACGAATTGTTAAAAAATTAATAATTTAGAATTTGAGTTGTTACCTTTCACGTATAATTTTTGGCTTCCACCTTAGCGGAACCATATATTCTTCATCAGAAGATTCAAATATTGGAAGATCATTTAAATCCATTTTAAAATGATAAATTACGCTCACGACAGCAAAAATGATCAATAATAAAAAATCAGCTAAAATTCGATAACAACACTTTTCGTTAAGTTTTAAAGTTAACGAGAGAAAACATCACATATGACAGGACTGACAGGAGATATCAATTTATATGAACTACTTTCACGCTACTCCCAGAATTGCTATACCGGTGTAAAAAGAGCATCGTAAAACCAACTAGTTTTATACAGGTATTTTTTCGCGAGATCCCGTTGATATAACGGGAACTGTTATTCAGTTCCCACTGCATTTTTGCGATAGAACGGTAATAGGGGAGTATGTTAATGACGTAATTTGTTTTAATTTAATTTAATTTTAGTTCCCGCATCTAGGAGTATGGTTACTGGCGGTTATAGAAATTTCATTGACAGGAGTGACATTTGAAAATTAATAAAACATTAATAAAAAATGTTGATCATTGTGCAACATAACAGCTATGATAGTAACTGCGAAATAGTGTTCATTTTCATTCTAAAAAGCTGAAAAAACACCGTTTCATTATATTTGTCTAACCAATCCATATGATTCACCCTAGGGTGAAAATAATCATCCGAAACTCGTAGCCTGACTGAACTACCCAACGTTACTTGTGATGACATAACTACGGGAAGGCTAGTATCAAAAAAATCGTTAATTATAGTTAAAACTGAAGAAAACATTTTTCAAACGATAGAAACAATTTGTAACTCGTCACTTTTTATTGAGGTTATGTTTATTTATTATTGTTGTGAAGTTAAATATATCCGGTTAACCGGTTTATTTTCGCGAGAGATCATGAGCGATAACAACCTTTCAAATTTCTTTGGTGGGGGTATAACCGCTCTGTAACCGACTTCACATCAACGGGATCTCGCGAAAAAATACCTTAGGTATAAATTCTGGTATAACTTTATCCCCAGAATAACTATTGTAAAACCGGCCCTAAGGAGGTAATAGTTACTCTTTCCTTATTACTGGGTTTTGACATGACTTAAGGAAGATTCACAGTTTTATGGTAGGAATTGACCAATAAAGTGACGTTATCTGTTCTGTTTTTTATTGTGACATGTGTCAGTGCTCTGTTCATTCATTTCAAAAATAGTTACCTCATAATTATCTCTCAGTTTGTATTTTGTGTTAAAAGTAGTATTTCCGAATTTTCTTTACGTTTTTTCATTGTTAATACCTAGTTATATATATTTAGTAGGAGTTCTGTTGAAAAACTCACTCTCACTCAAATTGAAGGAATCAAAAAAGGGGTGCTGAGGAGAAACTCCAGATTACTATACTACGCAAAGAACATGAAAAATTTTTGCAGCAAAAAGGAAAGGAAAAATTGAATAAAAACTGATAAAAAAGTTTATTTTTAATTTTATAGCTTTCAATTCCTCTTCTAACAATGTTTTTAAGGGATTAGCCCGAATTTTATAAAATTTTTCTGATCGAACGAATATTTCCTGCTTCTTCCAATTCTTCCATCTTTCTCAAATCTTCCAAATGATAATCCCTTTCTTCCATCGTAAAATAATTACCATTGATAAAAATAAACTGAATAATAATACGAACTGATAATGCAAAAACGACAAACTAAATTTCGAATTAGGATATGACATTTATAATACCACAATTGACAGTTCAACAAAACTAAGGTTATATTCATTCGAAGGTTATTTCGAGATTAAACTACCTATTTCCATGGATTAAAATTATTACCAAAGTTAGTCCCAGACTAACCTCGGAGTAGCCTATTCCTTGTCTAATATGAGTTTATTAATAGCGTATCTGTCAAACTGATGGTTTAAGCATGGAATAAAGTTAGTCTCAGGTTACTCCGTGTTTATTAATAAGACCGTTAGGATTAAGTAACCTTAACCGAGACACTAACCATTAGAACATGCTTCACAATCATCATTTAACTGATGGTCAGATAACTTATGAAATTATATTAACTTTTGTTGCGTTGGTATGAAAACCATCGATAGTATGATGTTCTATGTCAAATGAAAGGAAAAAAAAGACTTTTGGAGGTTATGTTTCACAGTTTTTATACTGGAACTACCAAACTACCCTACGCTTTAACTACGCTCAATATCTTCTAACAGACTTTCTACTCTGTCCACTTCGACAAACGAAATCTGCATAAAAAATCGAAATAATCACGTCTTGGGACTTCACCGTCACATCGGCATTAACATCGTAATATCTCATGCTTCTAACTGTTTGTAATTGAAAATAACAATATACAGTTTCAAAATTTGACAGTTGATGCAGTTAACAATCATAAATTAGGTCAGATTTCATTGGTTATCACAGTTACTCGTACTTTGGGTTGCAGTTAAATTTTTTAAAGGTTAACCTATACTTATACCCTTGACCACATATTGTGAAACCCAAATTTTGTCGTATCCGTTGGTTACTTCTTAACCAAGAGGTAACCTATTATTGTGAAACTGGCTGTTAATAGCTTTCAAATTACCGTAACTTTGTCGCGAATAAAACAATAATTATGCGAGATATATTAATTTGTATTGGAGTGATAAAATAAATTCAATAGTATGAATTTTTTATGGCCCCATAACACCGGAAAGGAAGGGAATGCATCTGGGTTTATATCTGTAGGTTATGGGTAATTCATCCTACTTCACCTAAGTTTTCTTTACAAATATACAGAGCACTATAAACTGCAGTATTATTAATGGCTAAGGTGACAGAAAAACAATTTAAAAGTGTTTAATAACCATTTAATATTAATTTTTTATTACCCTTCCATAAAGAATCATAAGTTTGTTTTTTATTGGCTCTCATATACCATTTGTGGTTGGCGCCATATGAGGCGTGAGCTTCGAGTCACTTATTAATATCCCCATCTTGTAAGCTGTAAATATCGTTGGATCCATCTACAGGGTCGCCAGACTAGGAGCAATTATTATAGGAGTTTTGATCATATAGCCGAGGCTACGATTCCATCCCAAATGTTTTAATAACAATAAGGAGATGGTCAAGCCGCCATCAAGGCGCTGAGCTTATATTGTATAAGCAAGAAGATAGTTTTGAGCAGCCTAAGCCAATTCATTATCTGGGCAACACTGTCTTCTTGATGTAAATACCAGGCCATGATGAACAAGGATATTATGTAGATGATGAGCTAACCAGGAAAATAGTGGCAACTACCTTGGTAGAACCTGAACCATTCAGGCTGAAAATGGAGAGTTTTATAAATAAATAGAGCTTTTCATTGGATAGGATTTCCAGGATTCAACCAGTCCAAAATATCTCTCGGGGACTTCAACCGAAAGAGGAGATCGCCTTGATAGAAACGAACTACGAATCATCAGTGGTTTTCCTCACAGGACACATTGTAAGCTTCAATCAACATGAAGGTAAAGACGTCTTATAGAGGTCGCTTCTGTTATGAGAAAGTAAAGACACTCATGCACTGATAGAATGCGATCCTCTTTCACTGAAAACACTTCTCCACCTGGGTAAACCTCAAAGAGAAGAGGGAGAGCTACCCTCTATGAAATTTAGCTGACACTGAACTTTAAAAAAGGAATGAGATTATAGTACAGAAAAGGGCACGCAAATTTAAGCACTTCCTCCTAGCTGTAAATACCAGGCGATGGTGAGCAAGAGAGTTATTTAGATGAGCAGCTAACCAGGAAAATAGCGGCCACTACCTTAGTAGGATCTAAACCATTTAGGGTGGAAATGAAAAGAGCTAGAAATAAACAGGATTGATTGGATAGGATTTCCAGGATTTAACCAGTTCAAAATATCTCTCGGGAACTTCAACCGAAATAGATCGCCTTAATCTAAGCCAACTAAGAATCTTTCTTCGAAGGACAATTGTAAGCTCAATCAACATAAATCTAAAGGCGTTGAAAGAATGGTGCTTCTGCCATGAACAACTAGACACTCCTGCACTGACAGGATGCGATCCTCTTCCACTGAAAATACTTCTTCACACCAGGGTAAACCTCAAATAAAAGAGAAATTTAGCAGACACTGGACTTTCTAAAAGAAATAAAATTACAGTACAGTATACAGTACAGTACAGGCCCTTTCGACCTAATTTGGTCGCAGTGATAGAACAATGCAATTAATTATTTTAAAATGTCATCTAGCAAACCTTTTCTAAATCTTAGTCTTAATACTTTTTAAGATTTCATATTTCAGGCACACTCCTTTCAGTTGATGAAATCCATTTAAAATGTTCTTCTATTTCTTGCTTATTCGTTATTCTTTCTGTTCATCCATCATCAGCATATTGAGAGCCTCAATATTCCTACTGTCTAATAATCCTAACATGCAATATATGTAATATACTTACATACTATAATGTAAATTCACCTGCATCGTCTGTAATATCGGAATATCTCACATCTTAATGTTTTTATGAAAAATTGGTTTTGAAGATATTTATGCTTTCAACCAGTTACTCGAAATTTTTTTCTTACACGATATAATTTACAAAATGTAGGTCATGTTTTAATATTTTTATTCTTAAATTAACAATGTTAATAGTGTTAACCTTATTGCTCGCGACTTTGAAAATACAAGGACATGTGAAGTATTGACAATTCAGTCAGGTATGGAATACAAATTACACTAAATTTTTAAGAATTCCGTATTTTTTTGCAAATGTTACTTTAAAAAATAATCCTCGTCTGAGCTCATACTGGGTTGTTTTGTTTGAAGACTGTTAATCAGTGGACTGTATAAATGTATTTAAAAATCTCATGTTGTCCCAATTCGAAATTGAGAGTTAATAAGAGTACCTTGTTCAACAAATTACACTTTAAAAAGTTGAACAAACTATGGTACTATTTCCACTACTAGCTAGGACAAAAGACGCAATAAAAATTAGTTGTGCAAATAATCGCACAACCTGCTTTAGTTTCCAATTGTTTATAGATTACACTATTACAGTTCACATAATACTCATCTTGATGTGCGTCATCGATTGTTAATGTCCTTCTAACACAAATGGGAAAAAAGGCAGGTCTGTGATTAATTCTAATCAAAATATCACCGTTTAAATGTATTACAAACGTTAACCCTAATCTTTGACTTAAAAAATTGATTAGATGATGTTGAGATTACGCGCAAGAGCGACCTATCAATAGAAGGAAATTACACCATTTAAAATAGGATGCAGACGTACCTTTCGTATTGGCCATGTGTCTTACGTCTTTTTCTACTGTCCACTGACAGTTCTCGTCAGGTCTGTACTTTGTTGCTTAATATCAATTATTATTGATGGAAAGTGAATATTATTATTATTGTTGTATTTATTTAAATAATACAGAAATATGCCTAGATACACAGAAAAACATCAGCATTTCGAAAGTTCTCAAGTATTTTCAGTTAGAAAAAGAAGCTGGTAATTATTAATATCATAGTCTTTTCGAATTTGGTTGAATTCCATACTGATGATTTTATTAATTAAATTTAAATATGTCATAATAGTATATAAAAGAAACGTCGTTTACCGGTCGACAGCAATTTTGCTGGAGACCGGTATTACCCTTAACGTTCGAAATGCTTATACCATTTTTTGCGCGATCGTATTGAAATATTCAAATCTCGAATAAAATAATTTAAATTTCTTCGAAATGAACGAAATGTCAAAAGTGACATTTATACTTCTCGATCAGTTTGAAATATAATTTGCATTTTGGTGAAATTGTTTTCATGCCATTTATTACTTTTTATATTGTTCTGTTCGATTCTGTTCATTAAAAACTTATTTTTTTGTTTCTTTTGTGTAATGAATGAAGTAATATATTATTTAGGACCACTTAAATGTATGTAGGGCTAAGACTTACCGACGTGTTAGACTTATAAACCAGTAAACACAACCTACCGACCTGACAACTGATGCTGTAAATAAACAAAAAAGATCGATCGCAAAAAATTACTTTATCTAATTCCGCTATCAAATGTGACACTTTACGTCACTCCTTGACGTTAGGAAACGTCACATTTTTCATAACCTTCATATATCAGTTATGAAAAGTAGTTATGTAAAAACTTTACGTAACTGTTTATGTTTCAACATAAAGATACCACATGAGTTTCAAAGAATAATTTATTAATTAGGTAGGTACTGTCAAAACTGACAATTATTTCATTATTTAAACTGTACAATTAACCCATTATTTCAATTCAATAGTATTCTGAGATTTATAAACATTGAAAACATTATTCAGGACACAGTTATTTAAAGTAAGTCAATTTTCTGGGTGAATACATCAGAGTAACAATACTTCTAACACCATTTGATTCCACTTCAATATTATCATTGTAATTGAAGATTTTATTGAATATTATGAAAGCGCGGAATTAGATAAAACGTTGTACGTAAACACGTTATGAAGAGAGCGATATTGTTCAACACGCGTGATTTGCAGAACTCGCTAGCGCTCGTTTTGGCAAATATTACGCTTGTTGGACAATATCGCTCTTTTCATAACTAATTACGTAAATATCTATTGTGTCTGGCCAGCTGCTGTTTGGACCTCTTCATGGTTGCTCCAGCCATCAGTATCTCAAGATGCCCCGTTAAATATCCGGGTGTTAGACATTCAGCATGAGTATGTATGCCTTTCCGGAGCAATCCACTGTAGATGTAGAAATAAACAACAATAAGCTAACTTATTTTTAATTTCCCATTCACAAATCCACATTAATCTCATTATATGTATGACCAATCTAAGTTTCTTTCATGTAATTGTCACATTTAACGGTTGGACTTGTACATGAAGCGAAGGCCATTAAATGGGGAAGCACGTTTTGTTCCATAACACCAGTAAAAAGATGCGCCCAAGGACCTCGCGCAAATATAGCAACGTCATCTGCTCCATGGGTTTCAGATTCTAACGGGCTAGTCGACGGCCACTGAAAACTATCTTGATCTAAAAATAAAAAAAAGTTTATGTGTCATCGTATGATTGAGAGAAATCCATGTAAATTAGAAAAAGGAAATGAAGTACACTGTGGCTTTCTTTCGTTTTCCCTGAATATTTCACAATTCATCACAATACTTAACTTATTTCTTCTTCGTTCGGAACATATCGTTCTCCAGAATCCATAATTTTATATCCTGGTCCGTTAGCATAACTTAAAATAGTATATGGATTGTTGTCACTGGCTTTTCCCCCATAACCGAATATGTTGCTCCCTCGTTGTGCATATCCCGCATAACTCATGGTATGTGCGTGATCTGAAGTCACCACTATTAAAGTATCGTCTTCATCCACCATATCAATTGCCTTCTGTACAGCTTTGGAAAATTCGGTCGTTTCATCAAGAGCTTTTCTGGATGAACTTGAGTGATGAGCGGTATCAATCCTACCACCTTCGACGAACAGGAAAAAGCCTTCTGGTCCTTTTTGAAGGATCTTTATCGCTGCTTCTGTCATTTCTTCTAAAGAAGGGTCTTGCTCCTTATTTCTTTCGAGATTGTATGGTATGTCACTTGGATCAAATAAACCTGGTGATAAATAAACTTTTTTTAATTACGAAGTGTGTTAATTAGAAACAGTTTGCTTCATTTATGAGTAAAATTCAACTCTTGCTCGATTTTACCAACTTGATTTTAGTAATTCCTAGGCTAGAAAAGTCCTTAATCCGTTACCTAAACCGCATTTCATCAACCTAAGAATACACAAGAAATACCTAGATATAGATTTGGAAAAGGCAAGAAACCCGTCAGCTTGTTAGAGAAAGATAAAAGTCAAAGGTTCTGGTTGACTTTCCCTAATGGCGCGCATGCTATAGACACAGATAACGACAGAAAAACCATCTGTCTGATCTGTCTGATCATCTGTCTCTTTCTCTCTTAGGACGGAAATTCCCACTTACACAACAACCTATTGCCTCTATCTGTAGTATCTCTATGAAATTGAATGGATGGATATCATAAGATATCATAACCTCAGAGTACACCATCTAACAAGAGGCGAAAGAAAGTAGTTTTCGTGATCGCAAAGCTGTGTGCACATGCGTGAATTGATTAGTTAATCTGTCAATGTCAAGTCGTCACTTCCGTTCACTGCCCCCAGTTCACCGTGTATTATTTTAATGAGTTAAATAGTTTTATAGTGAAGGGGAATCATTGAAGCTGACGGAATCCAATAAACGCCATTTCTACTATTATTTTAAACGATTTTCATATTTTTGATATGGTTATCGGCATTTTCTTTCAAAATGGCTTAACAAAGATGTTACTATCTCTTGACATTTACTGTTCAGCTGCTTCGGCAATTTATTAACTACACACTGCAGATTTGTCTAAGTAATGAGTTATGAAAATAACTGTTTTTTTCAATCTCAAAGGAACAATGAATTTAAAAGCACCAAAAAAACTTGTGAATATTCGACGATGAACGAATGTCAATAAACGTCAAAACAAACTGGGGAATTTTTCAGTTGATCTGACAACGTCTCGAAGTTTTGCCAACCCGTTAGCTGTAAATTGTCCTGGCTGTTGAGGATAAATTGTATTTACGGTTGGTAAATTAATATTTATTCTGATAAGCAGGAAAGTAATAAAAATGATATCATCGTCTTTTTATCGTAAAAATCCTATAAATAAAAAAACGGTTATGCAAAATATAGCGTAACTAAAATAAAATTATAAGAATAAAATAATTAGATGTAGATAATTTAGAGATTTGCATCTTACCTATGACATATTCAGTCTCATTTTTAAGATTAAGAAGTTGTTCTCTATTCCATACATACTGATACGTTTGATTCGATATTTCTTTTTGCTTGATATACTCTAATATTAAATTCCTATTATCAGATCTTTCACCTTCGTAACCTTCTTCATCTATCACCTCCTTCGGTAAAAACATCATCCGTCCCCCTCCAAGGATAACCTGAAGTTTCTGACCAACCTCTCCGAAGATGAGTTGATAAGCAATGTCTTTGCAAGTTTCAGGATTATTGTTTGTTTTTAATACATGGGTGTCGCTTTCCCAGTTTCTGAATGCAGAATGTGCATACACTCCTAAAATAATGAAATTAATTAAATAATAATATCGTATTAATTATAGCAGAAAATGAAATTTCTTGTTTTCTTAAATTGCCATCTACCCCAAAAAGGTTTCCAAAGTTTGTATACAATCACAGTACACAGTTACATATCTTTAAAAGGGACACCCTATATCTCACTTTAAATTTGAATTTGCTTGACCTCACTACTGTAATGGAATAGGCCAGTAATAGGTTATTCAGTGTATGTAAAAAGTTCTGTTCAAGATTATGTGTACAAAGTACCTGTCACTACACCAGACGATATGAAAGAGAATAAGGCAGGCTTTTTTAATAATGTTAATGAGCAAACGCTTAGAGATTAAAGTCTATCTTTTGAAGACCATCTTCAAGCAACGTTGTGAAAGTTAATTACTTTGAGCATCTTTCACAACTTTATTGTTGGTATTTTTATTAATATCAGTATATTTAGATAATTGATGTGAATGGTTGGATTTATTAATCTTAAAATTGAAATATCACAAAAAGTTTTCAGCTTGGGCATGGGAAATACACAATCAAACTCGAAGTAGAGTAAAGTAACTTTCATTTTCCGATATAAAATACAGAGTGAGCCATTGACATGGCACAACGTTTTGAAACACGCTGTACAATTGCGACAAATTTTTTACGGTTTGCTTAGAAGCTGTAAAAATTGGACAATAGACTTTACCTGAGGGAGAAGCATCAGTTACTCTTGTAGTTGTAACTAAGCCAGTCCTTTTTCCTTTGAGTTGAAATAAGTGTGCTATCGAATGAACGTGGTTTTCCGGTTGGTTCATTGCTGTACAGTTTTTCTTGTCGACGGCTGCCGAAACACCAATTGTTTCTACATTGGCTTTAACTCCACCAAGATAAGCTGTAGCTGAACAAGCTGAATCGGCTGTTTGGAGATCAACGCAATAAGTCTGTCGATAAAACAAAAATATCACATTAAATTGAGATACTTGGATCATTCATGAACAAAGGTGACTGATTTGAAAGGTTTTTACAATTTGTAATACTCCCCAGTGACATATTTTCATACTTGAATTTTATATTTGGACTGGGTGTTCGTGGAAACTTTTCGAATTGGCTTAAATCACGTGTCCAAGCAAGATATTATTGTGAGAATCGAAAATCAATTTTCAGCTCATCAGGTACTCAATACTGGTGTCCATCGAGGTTATATTCTGGGTTCTAAGATTTTTTTACGCAACGTCAATGATCTTCGCAATATTTGATAAGGAACATTTTATATTAGATCCTGATAATACTACATTAGCTGCATCAGGTCTTTAGTCACTTTTTTTCATCTTTAATTTTATATTTTGGCCCGTCCTCAAAACGCCGCTTGATGTTAGCGAATGGACAGACGAGATGGTCGTTTTTATAAATAATTATCAAGATGCCACCATCTTATACTGACATCCAGTATCAATCTCTAGAGTTGTCAACTGAACGTCACTATGTAATGTATTAACGCGTTTTCAGAAATGTCGGTTAGTTTACGTTTTATTAGTTTTTTGAAATTATTTCTATCGCGATAGAAAAAAATTATTGAAAAAAGAACTATTCTCCAGCCAAGTACCCAAATGATCCATAGCCGATATTTATTCATAGTTTTATTTATTTATAGTGTAAATTTTTTATCCATAAAATTTGTAGTTGTCTAAAAGCTGAAAATAGAGAAAATTTTGGATGTGATTCAATAATTTAATTGAAAATAACATCAAGATTCTGCTAAATTATCTTGAAGTAATTAGCTAATTATTACCCACTTTTGATAAACCTGTGAAGGGGAAATCTTCGAACGCTAATTTTTGCTCTTCTCCTCCCATATAAACACGGGTTGCAGAAATTGTAGGAATAGACATACCATCTCCAAGAAAAAATACGATATTCTTTGCTTTATCTGTAATTTTAATGCCATTAAAGCATACTCACGTCATGTCTTTTTCTACATATTGAGGGCTACAACTAGAAAATTGCACAAAATGTATCTACACGCTCCAAAAAACACTAAAATTTATACTTCCGATATTATTATAAATAGTACAGGGAATGAAGCATTTCACCTGGCAATTTTTTCGTCCAGCATGCATTGACTTGAAATTTTAACAGAAGGTAGGTGATAGCCCAAGGATAAAAATCTATATCGAACCGAAGGGCGCTAAAGCCTTGGGGGTGGTTGCCACCCCATCTCGGGGGTGAAAGTTTTTTATTACATTTTAACCACAGGAATAGATTGAAAAAGTGATTCTAAGCAAAAAATGTTCCATACATTTTTTTGTAAAATCAATATTCTCAAGTTATTCGCGATTGAAAGTAACGCTTCTTAGAGGAAAAAATCGACGTTTTTGATATGTCTTTCGCGGATAACTCGGAAATTATGCATTTTATCAAAAAAACTGTGGAGAGCAGAATTATAGCTTTAAAAAAAGTAAGCGAAACCCTTTTCATATAATTTTTCTAAAACCAATGGGGACCGAGATATGGCCCAACAATGATTAGCTTTTTTTCCCAAATGCAAAATGTAATAGATTCAAAGTCAAATACCGGAAAAATGATGCATTTTTCGTAGAAAACTCATAGAATCTTTTTTAAAGAGCATAATTAGACATTTAAAAAAAAAGGTCTGTAGCATCAAAATTGAGTGAATGAATTATGACAAAAATAATGTCAGTATGTACAGAATTTTTTATACAAAAAAATTGGTGAAAATAACCCCCTAACTACCCCCCTAATTAAAATTGACCTTCACCCTTGTGCAATTCTCTTTGTACATGTATGATTAATATGTCCAAGAAGTTTAACCAATTTAAAATTTAGTTTTCGAAAAATTATGGCTTAAAGTAAAAAGCTATTTTTCATAATTTTGTATTTTTTACCCTTTCTTTCAAAATAACTCCGAAAATATTAGAGGTACAAGCAAAGTTAAAAAACGAAATTGTAGCTTTTTTTATGACAAGAATTTTCCTGTAAGTAGATTTTTTGTACAGTTAATATTTGACGAGATATAGCTGTTTAAAATGTCTATTTACGCACGAGCACACCTTTTTTAGCCCTTTAAACTCACCCCATTCAAAAATGAAGGGGTCTAAAGAGATTCTATTTACAGATCCTTGTAGTTCTTGAAAAACCCTACAAAATCGTTTTTGAATAAACTTTTTATCATCAAAAATGAAGGAAATACGTTAAAAAAACCAATCGATTTTTTTTCAAAAAATTCCAATAGTATAGTATAGTACACTTGGAAGCATAATAATGTACAAAACCGGTTTATTCGGCAGTGGGGCGTTATTTATACGAAATGTTTCGTGTTCTTTTTTTGAAATACAATAGGAAAGATTTTTTTTACAACAGAATTATTGAGCAGATCCCTATTAGCATTAACTATTTTTCTCTCGGCAAAAATTATTTTTTTACAAATAACACTAATAACAGTTGATTTTTAAGGGTTGAAAAAGTATAAAATTGTATTTTGAAATGTAACAAATTCATCATTTTACTAATTCAAACCAATTTTCACCTATCTTAAGATTTATAATGCTATTTTTTAATTTTTGACATTTAGGGGTAGTTTTCACCCCTAAGAAACAATCAGGGTTCGTCGGCATGACATGATATATAAAGCAGAGGGTGAGTTGAGCCTAATCCTGAATTTTTATGAAAATCAGAGGCGAAATCATTTTTTAAGGATTCGTGATTTTTTTTACACTAAGCTGTAACAGGGGCTGCTTTTTAAGGGTTGAAATATGATGAAATTGTATTCCGAAGCTCAAAACAATCATTATTCAACTTATACAAACCAAATCTTACCCATTTTCAGGTTTAAAATGTTATTTTATGATTTTTGACAAATAAGGGTAGTTTTCACCACTAAAAACCGCTTAGCGCCCTTCGGTTCGACATAGATTTTGAACCTTCGGCTATCACCTACCTCCTGTTAAAATTTCAAGTCAATGCATGCTGGACGAAAAAATTGCCAGGTGAAATGCTTCATTCCCTTCATTCTTCAAATGCACTTTGGCAATATCGATGTCAATAACTGCACCAGTAAGTATATTCACAACACCTTTTATTTTCCTCCAATAATTGAACAAAATGTGTTTGATTCTAATTCTTCATCGAGAAATTTTAACTCTGAGCCGAGGGTATTGATTACCTCTCCACAAAACTTATTAAACGTATAAGTTATGAGATTGCATCAATACTGGCTGATATTATTAACAGACAAGTTTCCAAACGAAACAAGTCAAGACGAATATGCTCATATATCCTATTTAAAACGAAAGTTGCAATTTTTAGTTCAGTCTTGCACCTTGGACTTGGTCTTGGTCTTGGTCTTGCATTGCCAGTCTTGGTTTTGGTTTTGTTCTTGTTTATT
The DNA here is from genome assembly GCA_910591675.1 of Galerucella calmariensis. NCBI lineage: Eukaryota > Metazoa > Arthropoda > Insecta > Coleoptera > Chrysomelidae > Galerucella > Galerucella calmariensis. Next base: position 15,961 of record CAJUYG010000945.1, on the reverse strand, counting down.
CGGTAATGGACTTGGCCTTGTTAGTGTATGTGTGCAAATTCGCAAGACCAAGACCAAGACAGATTCTACTCATCACTAAATGCATTCTTAAGTACTTTAAAGCTAGACTATTGACTGAAGGGAGTAGAGCATATATTATTTTGTCTTTATCTTTCTTGTTTACAAAATATCTGCATTTCCGGGAAGCTCTATTACCTTAACCAAAAATCCGGTTCATTGCACTGTTATGACAAAGATGTCAATCTTATGGGTCTTTAAAACGTTGTAGATAGTCCGATTTGGTATTCTTTTTATACAAAAAAAAACTTTTTTCCACTACTAGCTGTGAAGTTGACAGTTATTGCTTCTTCTAGCCAACTGAGAAGTTGAATTTCTCTATTAGTGGTTAATAATTTTCTATTATTAACGTAGGTCAACAATGGACAAATTCAAATATTTTGAGAATTCAGCAACATAATTTTGTATACCCAGGAGATTTAGAGATCTTTAACATATTGACTGCATGAAATTACCTATAAAGATAAAATAATTTGAATAAGAATGCAATTAGCTTAAAATTCGCGCTCAACCAAAAATGACTGATGACATAACGAGTACGTTCATAATATATCGAAAACTGACAGTGTACTTGTCAGTCAGACGACGGAGTAAACGCTTGTCGTGTTGCGTTTGTGAATTATTTTTAATTTTTGTCTTAAATTTGGCTATTAGTGGAAAAATTGTATATACACCTTATTCCGGTCGGGCAAAGCCCCTCGCGAAATAATCTTGGTGCTTGGTCAATAATAATAGTGTTCACCACCTTGGTATATAATATACCTACTATTTGTTGCGAGGTGAATTTCAATGAAATAATTAAAGCTCTAGCTCTAGCTCTAGCTCGGGCCGAGATGGGAAACTCATGTTCGACTGGGTCCTCAACCAGTACCCAGACAGTGTTGGACTCATCCCCAACTGAGATGCCTACCAACCAAACCCACCTCAAACTCGCCGTTACTCCCGCCTTGGAATCACTACCCTAGCATACGTCAAGACGGGCGGCGGTTCCTCACACACTCTTCATTATCTTCTTCCCTCTATCACTCCTACCTCTCTCATGCCATTGCTAGTCTTTCTCTTCCCCTAATCATGCTCTCTACCACGCCACTTATCTCCATTCATTCCTCCTCACCCCTCAACATAATCTCCACCATATTTTCCCAATACACCGCCTCTCCCAGTTTATTTTCTAGCTTCTTTAAAACTTCCTCATTCTTCCAACATCTAAACACATGTCCCACATCATCCTCCACTTCACATCTCTCGCACACTCCAGTTTCTCTTTTCCCAATCTTGTGAAGGTAACCCACTCTTGACCCATGCCCTGTGAGCAGATGCGTCACGAAGTAGTTCACCTCTCCAAATTTCCGGTCCACCCAATTTCTTCTGCTCCCAATCGCTCCTTTCAGCGCGCCCTCATACTCATCCCACCTTCTCTCCATTTCCTCATCCATCCATTCCTGTACTTCCTCTCTGCTCGCACCCCTCCAGCGTTTATGTCTGGCTCTAGCCATCAAGTCCAATGGATAGGACCGTGACAGCACTGCTGCTGCCAGTCCACCCACTGTCCTGTACGCCTGCACCACCCTCAAAATATTCCTCTCTGCACCAATTATCCTCCTCTTCCATTCTCCGGTCCTTTCACATTACCCATCAATCTTCCCAGCCACGCTGCCCTTACTTTTGCCTTCTCTGCAGCCCTCAGCATATGGGTTTTGAAGGATAATCGGCTATCCAACCACACCCCCAGATACTTCACCGCTTCCTCCATCCGAATTTTCTTTCCCTTCACCATCACCCCCACCTCCCTTGCCTTGCTCCGCCCCTTCACCAGTAGTCCCACCGTCTTATCCTCAGCCACTTCCAGTCCACACCGCTCTATCTTCTCCACAATCTTCCTACACATCCTCTCCGCCTTTCTTTCTATCTCCACCTCTTCCTTTGCCGTACATACCAGACATACATCGTCCGCATACACCGTAATCTCACATCCCTCTTCACATACTATCCCACAAACTTCATCAAACACACACTTCCAAAGCGTCGGTCCCAGAACCCATGTTGGTTTTCCCTAAAACTCCCATTCCTATCAACTTCCTCCTCAATCCTTACCTTTATTATCCCCTCCATCAATTTACCCAATCCACACAGCAGGCTAATGGGCCTGTAGTCCCCCACCCGCTTCCCATCCCTATCCATCTTCTTCACAAGGATCACCCTAGCCACCTTCCACTTTTCCGGGAACTCTTCCTCCCTCAGTATCCTGTTAAACAGTTCCAAAAAGTATTCCCCATTGTCGTCCAACAGCCTCTTCACCATATCTCCTCTCATGCCATCTATCCCTGGGGCTTTCTTTACCTTAACATTTCTCCCCCCCTCCTCTACTTCCCACTTCTCTACCGACCTTATCCCCCTCTTTCTCCCCATCTCCCTAGTATTCTGGGCTTCCCGAATTCTGCCCTCCACACCCCCTTCTACCCCTGTAAACAATTTCTCTATAATCTCTTTCTCCCAATCTTCCTCTAGCACCACGTTCCTATTTCCACCCATTCTTTTCACCGCTATCTCATACGCCTTCCCCCATGGGTTGTTTTCCAACTCCCCCAGTAACTCTTCCCACTTTCTTCTTTTTTCCTTCTCCACCCTGCGCTCCAGTTCCTTCTTCTTCTCCTTATATCCACCTTTTCCCTCCATCCCTACTTTTCCCCTCAACATTCGTCTTCGTTCCTTCTTACACTCCCTCCACAGACTCTCTATTTCCTCATTCCACCAGTAATTAGCCCTCCACTTGCGCCTATTACCCCTTTTTCCTTCTCTCCTGCAGCCCTGTATCACATCATACAGTTTCTCTACATCATGCCCAAGTCCCCTTCCTATCTCTTCCCTTACTTTCTTCCTCATTCTTTCTGCCTCGGCCTTCGTCCACTTCCATCCCCACTCTTCCACCAATTCCTTTCTCCATCTTCTTATAGTCGTCTCCACATACCTATGTAAACTCAAGCTTTCCTCATCCTCCAGTACCCTCCAACTACTCACTCTTTCCCCCAGCCATTCATCACACGCTGTTATGTCAATAAAGCGCTTGTTGCTTAGACGCCATTTTAGACAAAACTACTGGCAGCTATTTTCAAAACATCAAAAAATACTACTTTTCGAGTACTAGATTGAAAAAATAATTCAAACATTTGAAAGATTTCGTGTTGAACGTTAGTGCAATTTTCTACTTATAGTACGTTAGCTAATTACTTACTTCGATTCAATTTTTTCAATAACTTTTTTTCTAATACTTGCAGTGCTTCCTTATTCCAATAATCCTTTTGTTTTTCTTTCCCAATTTCTTCTTTTGTTTTAATTCTAACTAACTTATTTGGATACGGGTCGATTTCTGCAATATACACTTACTTAATTATAACCTAATTTATTTGATGAAAATTTCTTTTTTATAACTCCAGGGCTTCATAGTCCGGGAAACCAACGGCTTCTTTTAAACCGACCAGAAAATATACAGTATTAGGACAATTTTACATTAAGTTTGCTTAATACTAATTGTAAAAGTCAAAGTACATGCTCGAGTTTCTCTTCCAACTTTCCTCTTTGATTAGACATATTATATCGACATATGCAGATCAAAGGAAAAAGACACCAAGGGAGACGACCAGGTAGTTCACCTTCTGCAATATGCATGTTGACAGTCAATGAGAATAATACAAGTATTTGTATAGAATTCAAATATTCTAAAGTAATCACTTATTTTCACATTACAATTGAGATTATTTTTCATTCATGATGTATCTATGGAAAAGAATTAAAGAAAATGTCTCATCATTAATACAGAAAAAATTTAAAATGCCTAGAAGATTTACTTTAAATTCTTTAAGTTTGTTTCTAATCTGTTGTACAATAAAGATTTAATATTTGATAGTCAGTTCATACCTCCTTTAACATCTTTTTCCTTCTTAGGAAGACTAAACGCACAAACATATAAACCAATAAATAATAATAAATAATATATTAACATATTTATAACCAAGACTATGTACGTATACTCTTAAAAATTGAGTTAACTAGTTGATTTCAATTCTAGTGAATTATATACGGCCACCTGAATTCGCGAAATATTGATCCCCCCTTCTCTTGAGGTCATCAGTTTTTTTTTTAAGTTTGCAGTTCGTTAACATTATTTTGCAAATTTATTGTATTTTCAAGATGTCCTTCATTCAACCTTATTGGTGAGCATAAACCGCCATAGGTAATAAAATAAAAAAATTCCGTGTTACGTGAAATATAGTAAATCAAAGAGATTTATTTTTAGATAATTATTGCAGACATATACAGGATGTCCATTACAAATTGTCTCTATTGGGATTTCGGAAATGATAAGAGATACAAAAAATCGGTTAGCAGCGATAAAATAGGAATGTAATGTGTAACATTTGAAAAATAACTCAGTATATATTGTTTATTTATTAGACGATATACAGGGTGTGGAACCAAAAGTGAAGCATATTGAATATCCTGGTAGTCCAGTAACTGAAGGGGCAAACCTATCAATATATTTGTCCAATAATTTTTTTTGGCTTGATTTGTAGGTCTTGACAGGAACTTCAAAGGGAGAAAAAGTTCTCCAGAATGGCTAAGGCTCCAAAATGGTCCCTAACGCCCCCCAAAAAACGGCTTCCCGCCATTATCTCCCGAAATATGCAATTTGGAAAATTTTTGTTCAGGTAAAAAGTGAAGGTCGTTAAATTATCTACAAAAATGGTCCCCATCATTTTTTTCCAGAATGCAATAGTTTTCGAGATAATCGCATCCAAACGTCCCCTCGCTTACGCGGCTGCACTACCTCTATAAATGTTACCGTCTATAAAATTAACTTGTAAACCGGCGGACAATTTCGAAAATAAGGAACTAATGTTCAATTAAACCGTTTTTTTGGGGGGGCGTTAGGGGCCATTTTGGGCCCTTAGCTAAGGGGCAATCTTGGAGAACTTTTTCTCCCTTTGAAGTACCTGTCAAGACCTACAAATCAACCAAAAAAAAATTATTGGACAAATATATTGATAGGTTCACCTATTTTCAGGTCTTCAGTTACTGGACTATGGGGGAAAATTACAAAAAAATGCAAAAACTGTTCGTTTTTCATTTCAAGAGGACATTTTTCGTACATATCCCCAGCTGTCATAGATTCCTACCCCATCTAATAAATAAAAAACGGCTCATTGAAATCCCAGTGAGGAAAGGAGCGATAGTCTTTTTTGGACAAATTGTTGCGGATCCAGACCGTATTACAAGAAAGCTCTGGGATGAGAAATTAATTAATTGATTTTATTTAATGATAATCTGGAGTAAGCCAACAAATTTCATACCTAGAAAATTCATCTCGTTCACGAATATAACGAAGAGAATTATTACAATTTCGTGAAATCATGAGTGACCGTGCTCAACAAGAACTACATTTCTTTTTTACATTTATTTTTCGCTGTGAGAGGAGAGGTTGGATGAATGAAAGTTTATGATATGATCGAAATATGTCCCCCTAGAAATATAACTCGACCTGTTTTTTGTATTAAAAAAAATTATGATTTTAGGTTAAAGAAATTCAATCTGTTTCGTTTGTATTGTATATATGTTATAGGCAATGTGTATAATGCAGGCATTCTATACAATACCTAGGAAATGTACAGAATGCCGGAGTCGTTTAGGCAATGTATGAACTGATATTCAATAGTTCAACTATTTTACACTTCACCTAGGAAATGTATAGAATACCTAGGCATTGTATAGAATGTCGGTTGAAGCATAGGTAATGTATGTAATCGATTTTTCATAATCGATTTTACATAAAAAAACAACCAGTTTTCGTATAAGTACTTTAAATAAACTGTTGGTAACGTAATTATAATTTGAAAGGAAATAAAATCTTAGGTAACATCTTTGAACGAACTAAAATAAAGTAATATTAAAATTGCAATCTAGTAACCTTGTTTTTTATTTTCTTAAGTATCTTCACAAGTGCAGTAATCGACACAAAATATGCGCTACGATATCAAAGTAATGACATATTATTAAAAGTTTTATTATACCTACTAGAGTTCAAAATCAAGATTATTAAACTTTAATTTAACTCAAACATTACTCTGAATAAATAGAAATTAAGAATCTTCTAATAACATAATTATAATTTGGAATGAAATAAAATCTTAGGTAACATCATGCAAATTGTCTCACCGAACTCTTCCTTCAAGACATATTTTTTTAAGATACAAAGTTTTTAATTGCTGCAACTTGTTTACGGGGTAGTCCCGCACCCCGCGCATGCTTCTCCTTCCCGTGGTCGTTCGTTATACACATTGCCTGATACGCTTCTGGCATTTTATACAATACCTAGGCAATGTATAAAATGAATCGTATTATACACATTGCCTGAACGTTTTTGGCAATGTATATAATGCCTAGGCATTCTATACAATGCCGGATTATACAGATTGCCTATAACATATACACTGTGTCCACTTAAGTTCGCATCATATGGGAAACTTTTTTATTATCAATTTTAGGAAAAAAACTTATTCTTCATGTTCTGAAATCTAAAATACTATTATCTGATATCAATTTTTTTTGTATTATACGAGATTTCTCAAAAAATATTAACTCTACTCAGGAGTAAAGTACCTTTAAATTTGACAATATTGAAAAATAGTATCAAGAAAAGTTGATCAGAACTGGAAACTACGTTCAAAGATGCAATTGCATCCATTTACATTGAAAAAATAGGTTTTGTGCTTGTTCAATATTGTTTCTATTTTCTTAATAACGCTACCATATTTGCGTAAAATTCTAACGGGTTCTGACAGTTACTGTCAAACATTTTGTAGCTATCAAACATTCATTAGTTTGTCAGAGCTATATTACACGTAACTACAGTAAAATTTGCATTGTTATTGTTTCTAGAAATACATTTAAAAAAATAATACATTTTCCTACGATCACATAGGAAAGTGACATATATCGCACTGTCTAGTTCTATGGAAAGTGGCCTTTATTTATACACGTACGGAAAAAAAACTTATCCGTACGTGTACGGATAAAAAAGCTGAATTTTTATTAAGATTGACCACTGGCAAGCTGTCAAATATATAATTTTTAATTAGATTTACCTATGTAATATCTAAATTTGAAGCGATCTCTTTGAAAAGTGAAATTTTTGTCATTTCCTTGATTAAAAAAATTTAGGGCGCGGTCGAGGATCGAACCCACGTACTCTTCGTCAGAAGTCCGATGTTGTACCAACTAATCCAAATCACCTGTTATAATAGTAGGAAAATGTAATCATTTTGAAAGGTATTCATGATAAGTATGTATGAAGTATGATGAACAATAATAATTTCACTTTCAACTTTTTTAATTATCCAACCAATTGATAATTGTAATAACCTACCTATATTATATAGTTAAACTACTTGAATTTGTGTCACTATTGATAGTTATTGTTAATTTTGAAATCAATTATGTTGACTTTAATTGTAACATTTTGTGTATTAGTATGTCAGATGTATTTTACACATTATTTGGTTAAATTATCACGTGATCGTTGGAAAAATATTGTACATTACTCGTTTTTCACACTCGTGTGATTGTCGCACTCGGCTCATGCCTCGTGCTACAATATTTCCCACTCGGTGAAAAATGCCACTTTCCGCACACGTTATGTAATATACTATTTTTTCATATAAATAGATAAAATCGTATATTTGAACGTAGTCTTCAATTCTGATCATTTTTTATTCATAACATTTTTCGATATTGTCAAATTTAAAGGTACTTCATTCTTGAGTAATGTTCATATTTATTGAGAAACCTCGTATAATATCTACTATAAAAAATTTATATCTGATAATTGTATTTCAGATTTTGGAACATGCAGAGCTTTTTATGAGGAATAAGTTTTTTCCTAAAATTAATAATAAAAAAGTTTCCCATATGGTGCGAACTTAAGTGGACACAGTGTATACAGGGTGGGGCACTATGAACGAACTATTCTCTGGCGTCTTAACGGCAAATATAATTAAAAAAAATAAGACGTAGAATTAAGTAGATCACTTAGGACTACAATTTAAAAACATTTTGGAATATACAGGGTGCTCCAAAAAAGCGTGCCGTATCAAAAGTTAGGTTCCTTTAAATGGAACACCCTGTATTTCATCACATTTTTGAATTGTACTATTAAAAATAATGTAAGTTCATCAACATTTCCCTATACCTATCTAGTTCAGTTTCCAGGATAAATCGATT
>CAJUYG010000944.1:106432-125060 GCA_910591675.1 Galerucella calmariensis | reverse complement strand
GTTACAAACATTTGTTCCTACGCAAACTCCATTTTTCTGTCCTAGAGTAGGGGTCACCTTTTTTCAAAACACCCTATGTATTGTATCACTGGATCTCATGGTAGAATTCGTATCATCGGACCGAACTGCCATTTCTCGACGCAAAAAAAGTTATTGAGTTGAATACACAAAATTCCAATTTTCTCCAGTAATTATTGTGGAAATGAACACATTAAATGGTTAAGACGTTATTTAAATTGACTATAAAAGTTTTGCATCTGAATCGATTGATAAATAAATATTATACATATGCACAACAGAGGAAAACAAAATTCATACTACATATTCTGTAAAATATCTACACGATGATAAATATCGGGTCGTAATTTATTAGACATTTTCCAATTTTCATGGTTGGACTGCCCGTAAATCATAATTTTAATCTGCTACCAGATTTGCCATAAATTTCCAGTATGTCGTCAGATATTGGTTATAGCTAGAATTTTCTAGGTGAACTAGTTTTGGTACTTATCGAAGTCTGGCCTCTTACATAAAACGATGATTCATAGTAGATCGTGTGTCTCGTTATAATCGAGATTTAGAGGTTCACTCGATCGTGTTGGGTTTATCGGTAATAACCGATTCATCTTTTTTTATTTGGTTGTTGAATCGCTAAATTAAGCTGATTAGTTGTGGATAACACATTTGTCTCAACTTCAATTTGCATTGGTGTGAAATTTGTTGTCGAGGAATATATTTATTTCAATGAATGTGCTTGGTGCACCAGGCGTGTTTCATTGTATGCTGGTTGATTTTGCACTGTATTCTGTAAGAACTTTCGTTTTGGCTTACATACGATACCAGGTTAAGGTTTACATTGGTATAGTTACTTGTACAGGCAGGTATGTATAATAAGTTTCACGCTAAATGGTATTTTCGATATAATGAAAATTTTTACTCTTTTGATAGATAAAATGGGATTTTTTATATTTCTCAAAGTTTTTAAGTTTGTCATTAATAATTGCAATATATTAAATGGAAAAAAATATCAGATTTTTTTTTCAATTTAAATTATTCAATATTTTCAATTATATTCCTATAGATTATAATTACCAATATTAAGTGCAACGAATTGACGAAACCAATTATACGACCACATCCAAAAATTTCACAAAACGTAGGTTATGTTTTACTTTGAACTTTGAAGACACGCGCAATTGAGGAAAAAACAAATTCCAGTGTAGTGCGTTCTCAACACAACATCTCAAGTTTAAGAGTTATGAGCAATCATAAACCATTTAATATATACTCCACACTCTACCCCACAGCGTACTAAAACGCACCAAAAAAGCGTTTACCCCGTTCCTTTACTTTTTTGCTTCACACCCAAACCATATTAATAACAAATCATGTCTGTCGGTATAAATACATTGGTCTCGACATAGAAATCTACACTAGACTCAGTTGACAATCTGTTATTGACATATTCTTGGTTACGAATAAAGCAGCCACTATTCCGAACAAGCGCTTCTATGGGAATGGCCGTTAGATTTCCACTATTTGCCATACAACGTTGATGACAATTTAATCGTAAATGACAATTATTTATCATTAAGTGCAATGTTCACCAAACGAAATCGTTCCCTCAACACCACTAAAAATTCTCGTCTCCGATTATTTACAGGATTTTCACCTTTGGGTGAAGGGATCTATTATTTGAATCACAAATGTTACACCGGGCTACTGCTTTATTTATTCTACTAACTGAAGAATTGCAGGTTTATATTTTTTTAAACTGATACAGATTATTCCAAAATATATTATCAAAACACAAAACACAAAACGTTTCAAACGATCCAAACATATTTATGTATTTGTTATCAAAGCGACACCACTTGCTTGTGAAACGCCTACTATGACCAAAAAAATTCGATGAGTTCATAAGAAATTGGAGAAAACTTTATCGATAATTATTTTCGTAGCTTCACACCACTATATAATCAGCGATTTGTTAAACTTTTCAATTACTGCCAGCCTGTAGAGGTGTACCTATGATTAATTGAGAACGCCAACGAAAAAGCAACTAACCATGGTTCTGATATTATTATTTAGAATGTCATTGTGCTCCACTATTTCTGCACTTGCAAAAAAAAGGTGTTAATGGAAAAAATCAATTATTAGGTCATTCTTGGTCAACTATTTAAAACCTTAAATTCAGTTGGACTCTGAACATCATTTGGAATTGATTGAGAACTTGAGAGAAAAAGCACCAGATCAAGTGAATTTTTCTATTACGAACTCAAACGTACCACAAGTACATGTTCTATAGAACATTTACTGATAAAAATAATTCACAAACGTTTAATTAGCCTTTTCACTGGGACTAGGACTAGGGCTATGACTAGGACTAGGGCTAGGGCAGCACCAGCTGGAGGGTACATATGTTTTGTACTCTGTATTGACAACAACGTCAAACGAAAGACCTATTAGTTATGAAAATAAGAAGGAAATAAGAAATGGTATATTATACACCAAGGTGGTGGAGGCTATTATATTTAGCGGAGCACCAAAACTCGGTGCAAAGCTCCGAGCAGAATAAGGTGCGAGGCTTATAAATGTTTCCACCCCCGTGGTGTATATACACTTTTTCCCACTACTTTCCAAATTCAATACAAAAATTGAAAACAATTGACACTATACACTAAATCGATGCTGAAATATTACTGACCAAAGGATGTTTAATGGGAAAATGGTAATTTCAAACAACAAATATGTTAAAGACAATCTCCTGGGTACACAAAGTTATGTTGCACAAGTGTTTGTTAACTTCTATCCCTGAATTCTTAGAATATTTGTCCTCCTTGTATGGAAGTGTCCTTGTGTCAGAGCCATTTGGAGTTGGTGTTCCTTATCTAGCCAGATCCCGAACTATTTTGTGGAGTACATGAGAGGGGATCTTATGTAATCCAGAAAATGGTTCCAGACCCATGGAGTCTCCTTATAAACCTTATTCAGCCTTATTGTGCTGTCGTTGGCGTGCTCCTCATGGATTTCACCACTACACTGTATATTTAGTTTTAAGGCGTAGGCTTAACCCCCATGTTTTCCCATAAGTTCGCCTTGCCATCATTAGTGAGGTTTTTAATTTTGTTGCTACTCTTTCCAGCTGTTCGGTTCATGTAAATCTCGAGTTAATAATAATTCCAAAATATTTAACTTACTATGCTCAGAGCCTTTTGCATGCGTTATCTTACTGTAATATTGAATTTGCGTTGGGATAAGATGATCAGATCATCCGCATATACTAAGACTGACCCGAACTGATAATGTTTCACCCATCATGGTTGAAAAAATCACTCGGTATTTCAGCATGTAGTCTACTGATCTGCAGCTTGTCCCGTCAATTTGTTTTTGACGAATTGCCCTGGTGATTTCTTCGTGAGAGGTGATGTCAAAAGCACCCTCCATATCAAGGAAGGCTACTAGTAATACTCCCTTCTTTTCGATACCACACTCTAGCCCAACGGTCCTCTTCTAATGTGCATGTCTACCAGTTTTAAAAGCACTAATGACATTAGACTCATGGACCCTAGGGACTTTGCTTTATTATCAGCTTTGATTCCAGGTTTAGGAATTAAGAACACCCTTACTTTTCTCCAGACCTTTGGTATGTGTCCCAATCCCACGCTTGCTTTAATGATCGCTCACAGTTTGCTGAGTATGATGTCTGAATTTACTGTGTTCCATTTAAAAAAGTATAATGTTGTCTGCCTAATGCAGCATATTTGGTTCAAATCGGTCTGAAGGTTGAAATGATTTTCTTTCAGCCCCCATTTGCTCTTTGTCTAGCCAGCTCCGCAATTTTCTTCTTAGAATAGAGAAGATATATGTTATTAATTGATCCTTTTTTTGACAATATCTTGAAGTTCCTCTGTGTAAACTACAGTAGGTATACAAATTACAAAATTCGCTATAAAATAATATTTGTTAATCTAACAAATTCTAAAAAAAGTTAAACTGTGCTTGATATTAATCCTAGTGATTCATTTGAATCTGTGTCACCAGAATTAATATTTGGGCGGGATTTATTTCAAAGGATTCTAGAAAATCATAATTAATATACCTGTTAAAATATTCACCTTGGAGTTGACCAAATATTTATTCCAAGAATACTATTTAACGATTATCCTTGGTATGTGAAAATATTAGAAGGTGGATATGATTCTTCTCTTTGATCAGAATAATTATCCTTTGATTAGTTAAAGAAAACAGCTTATTTTAATAGCTTTTTCTATTGATTTTATTTATCGTGACAATACAAAAATAAGTGGACTGTATATTGACAGTTATGTCAAAAAATATTACTATGGTGATAGCACCTTAGGCTGGTGGCTAGATAAAAAAGATTGTTCATACCGCCGCCCTTGAAAGTACTGCGGTATCTTTCAATAATTTAAATGTTGGGTACATAATGTAAATTTTCATTACTGACACAAGTAAGTCCATTTTTGACTGCGAATGTCCGTGATATAGGTGAGTCTATGGAAGTCCTTGATCTTCATCAGATATGGGGAGAGGGCACACCTTGACAACACTTCGTTTTAAAATATTGCCGTTCGAGGTACGTACACTAACAACACGTGTGATACCGTGCTTGCCTGGGTGTAGACTCACTATCCTTCCGGTTGTCCATTTGGATGGTGGATTGTTGTCATCCTTCAAAAGAACCAAGGATCCTTGAAGCTTTTCCATATCGGTTTTGAAACGCCATTTTGAATGCTCGTGGAGTGTATGTAGATACTGGGTAGACCATCTGCGCCAAAAGTGTTGAACCATGGATTGTAACATCTGGTATCTCGTGAAGTGGTTCATAGGTGTTGTTTGAATGTCAATGTCAGGTATGAGGTTAAGAGGATGGCCAACAAGAAAGTGTCCAGGAGTGAGGGTTTCGAGGTCGTTAGGGTCATTAGTTATTGGTAAGAGAGGTCGAGAATTTAACACCGCTTCCACCTGAACCATAAAAGTATAAAATTCTTCATAAGTAAGGGGGTTTTCGTCAGATACTATACGACGTAAATGATGTTTAAAGGATTTTACCGCACTTTCCCACAAACCTCCAAAATGCGGAGAACCAGGGGGATTAAAATGAAACTGAATCATATTATTTTTGGCATAGGTTTCAAATTCAGTTGATTGACAAAGTTTATAAATTTCACGTAGCTCGCTATTTGCCCCAATAAAGTTGGTGCCATTATCGGAATATAAGTGCTGACATAAACCGCGGCGAGAGACAAATCTTTTAAGCATGGCCAGGAAACCTTGAGAAGTCAAATCGGTAACCAGTTCCAAATGCACTGCTCTAGTAGCCAAACACACAAATATGCATAGATAGGCTTTGATGAATTTCCGGTTACGCAATTTCGAATCTTTTATCATAAAAAATCCAGCATAGTCCATGCCGGTGTGAAGAAATGGTCTTGATGGGTTAATTCTTGGTTCAGGTAAATTTCCCATAAGAGTATGTAAAGGTTTAGGGTTTTGTTTATAGCAAGTTATGCATCTATGAATAACATATTTTACAGCTGATTTTCCCTGTATGGGCCAAAATTTTTGTCTCACAAAAGAGTGTAGATTGTGTACCGGGGTGGAAGTTTATTTTGTGTATGTGAGTTATGATTAAATGAGTGAAAATGTGACTCTTTGGTAAAAGTATAGGATGTTTGGCTTGATAGTCAAGATTGGAATGTTGGAGTCTACCACCGACTCGCAAAACTCCAGTTTTGTCAATGAATGGGTTCAAGGATTTCAATTTACTTTGAGGCTTTAAGTAATTTTTGTTTTTCAATTGTACTAAATCTTTAGAAAATGTTTCACCTTGAATTATGGTAACTAGGGTAGTTAATGCGTGTTCACGTTCAAAAAGTGTTAATTGTCCTATTTGACGGGTATGTTTTGATAATTTCGAATTTTGAATGAATCGTAGGCAGTAAGCAGTCACATTAATCAGTTTATTGTAGTCAGAAAATTTTTCAAATAATGAAAAATTCGATCTTGAAGAAATGAGCAAAATGGATTTAGGGTTCAATTCTAGGGTTTCAGAATCTAGTTTTTTACGTTTGTAATTAGAGATATGAGTATTATTGGGCCAAAATTCCTTTGGCTTGGATAAAAAGGCTGGACCATGCCACCACATAGAGCAGGTTTTGAGGTCCTGAGGACTCATGCCCCGAGATATAATATCCGCTGGATTTTCAGCAGACGAAATGTGATACCATGTATTCGGATCAGTAATTTGCTGGATTTCTGAAATTCTATTACAGACGTATGATTTCAATTGTCTTGGCTCTGAAGAAAGCCAACAGAGAACAATAGTAGAATCAGTGTAATAGTACACCTTGTTTGGTTGACAAGTTGAAGTCTTTATGACTTTATTCATTAATCGAGATAGGACTAGGGCACCACATAGTTCAAGACGTGGTAGACTTACGGCTTTTAAAGGAGCTACGCGGCTCTTAGCAGTTAGTAGGTGAACAGAAATATTGCCATAAGAATCTATAGAACGTGAATATATGCAGGCTCCAAAAGCATTAATGGAAGAGTCACTGAATCCGTGGAGTTCAAAAGCAACAAATGTTTTGATTGTGACTTGGCGGGGAATTTTGAAATAATCAACTAAGGATAAGTGATGGGTAAAGTTTTTCCATACTCGGAAAATGTCTGTGGGTACAGGATCATCCCAAGCGATTTTAAGTAACCATAATTTCTGTAAAAGGATTTTGACTTGTAAAACCATAGGTCCTAGAAGGCCAAGAGGGTCGAAAATCTGTGAAATAAGTGATAATATGACACGTTTAGTTACAGGTGTAGAGTTAAGATCGATGTTAGAGTTGTAGATGAAAATATCTTGTTCGGAATTCCAAGATATGCCTAGGGTTTTATGGTGATGAGATTCATCAAGTGTTAAGGATTTAGATTGAGTAAAGGGCTCGGTTATGTCAGATATTACAGATTGGCTATTGGAAGAAAATTTTCTTAATTCAAGTCCGTATGTTTCAAATATCTTTATAAGATTTTTGCGAATATTTAAAAGAGCTTCTTCAGTAGATGCACCGGTGATGACGTCATCGACATAGACATCATTTCTTATGATTCCACTTTCTGTGGGATAAGAGTTCAAGGTGTCTTCTGAGATTTGGTTCAGACAACGCGTGGCTAAAAAAGCACTGCTTGCCATTCCATAAGTGACTGTGTTCAATTCAAAATGTTCAATTTTGTCTTGAAAGTTGTCACGCCACAGAATTCGTTGGAGGCAACGTTGCTGAGGTTCGATCAAAAATTGGCGATACATTTTTGCAATGTCCCCTGTTAATACAAAATTATGCTGTCGAAAACGCAATATTACGGTAAATAAATCGTTTTGGACAGTAGGTCCGACTTTTAGGCAGTCATTGATAGATACTCCTGAAGACGACGTAGCAGATCCGTCGAAGACGACTCTGAGGCGAGTAGTTGGGCTATCACTCTTTTCCACACAATGATGTGGAAGATAATAAGAGGGATATACAGAGTTATGGCTGGAGATATCTGGCTTTATTTCAGACATATGTCCAAGGCTTTTATATTCTGAGATAAAGTCGCAGTAGGTTTTTTTTATATTAGGATTCTTATTCAGTTTCTGCTCAATTGCAAGAAAACGTTTCAAGGCGGTTTGGAAAGAGTCTCCAAGCTGAGAAACATTGGGCCTGAGAGGAAGGCTTACAATAAATCTTCCAGAGGAATCTCGATGTGTAGAGGCTTTAAAATGGTTTTCACAGTCGATTTCTTCTTGGGAATATTTATTTTTAGATATTTGTTCGGTGGTTTCTTCGCAGTTCCAAAAAAGCTGCAAACTATTTTGAAGATGGTTGTTTGTACATTTTAAGGAGTTTGTGTGTTGATTATTTGTTGTCAGTGAATCAACTGGGCCACTTACTACCCACCCTAGTTTGGTGTCTTGTAAGATAGGATTATTTTTGCCCAATTTAATTTGGTTAGCATTAAGGAGGTTGTAAAAAACGCCTGCGCCTAGAAGTATATCTATATCGGCAGGTTTGAGAAACTCAGGGTCGGCTAGGTGAATATTTGTTGGTATATTTAAATTTGTGATGTTTATAGAGAAGGGAGGTATTTTTTCGGTTATTTTACTTATCACCAAGGCTGGTATTTTGATAGGAAAATTATCATGAGTTGATTTTATTTTGAGTTGAGTTCGTTTAGAAATATTGGTGCACTTTTCGCTAATTCCTGAAACGGACATTTTAATAAGCTCAAAAGGTAAGTTTAACCTTTCAAATAAATTCTGAGTGACAAAATTGGATTGACTTCCATTGTCAAGTATGGCCTTACATACTATAGGCTGATGGTTTTTGTCAAATACCTCAATAAATGCGGTAGAGAGTAAGACAAATGAGTTTTGGTTTGCATTAGAACAATATAAATTTTGAGAGTGGTTATCTTCAATATTTACATTGTTTACATTGGGTAGAATTCGAAGATTCTCGTGTGATTGAGAGGTAGTTGGATTGTTTGAAATGGAGAATCGTGAATGAGTGGTGCTATTAGTATGAGCGTTAGTTTGGGTGTTATCATGGCATGGTCGATTGAGAGGTTTCATATGATTTGGTTGCATGTGTAGCAATGAATGATGCTTGTTTTGACAGGTCTTGCAAGTATAAGTAGACTTGCAATCACTTTGGCGGTGTCCTGGACGCAGACAATTGGTGCATAAGTTCGCACGTTTTGCCTCCGAAAACCTATTACTTATAGGTAAGTCAATAAATTTTCGGCATGAATATATAAAATGACTGTCTTTGCATAGTGGGCATGAAATAGTGTTGTTGTTATGGGAAAGTAATGTTTTACGTTCGTATTTTTGAGGTTTATCAGATACAAAAGGTTTTTTAGTATTCAATTTGAAGTCAAGAGATTCCAAAAAGCGACAACGTTGAGATAAAAAAGTTATAAAATCTTGAGTTGAAGGATTATCAATATTTCTTGAGAAATGTTCCCATTCTTTACGACTATTATAGTCCAATTTTGAGGTAAGTAAATAAATTAAAATGCTGCTCCATTGGTCTACAGGTTCATTTAAGTTTTGTAAAGATTTAAAATGATTTTGAAAACTGTCCAGAAGTTTTCTTAAACTGAGATGAGAATCATCTTTCACTTGGTTGAGTTCAAAAATACATTTGATGTGCGAGTGCACGATTGCCTTTTTGTTTTCGTATCTTTCCTGCAGAAGGGACCAAGCAGTAGCATAGTTATTCTCGGTTGTGGCTAGAGAGTTGATTATTTGAGCAGCTTCTCCCTGTAAACTGGATCGTAGATAATAGAATTTTTCAATTTTATTGAGTTGAGAGTTTTTCTCAATGAGCGTGATAAAAGTATCTTTAAAATTGGTCCAAGTATCATAGGATCCGCTGAAATTAGGTAGTGGTATAGGGGGGAGACGTGAACCGTACTGTCCATGTGCCAATGGCAGTGCAACTTGCACTGAAGAGCCAGTAGAGAGTGCACTTGGGGCAGCCTGAGCGGCATTAATTTTGTTTATAGTCAATTTTGCATTTGAGATATTCGTGAAATATAAATTTTCAAATGATTCGTATTCTCGATCCTGATCTTTTATTTCTTCATATTCATTATCTAAACAGAGTTTCTCAATTTGAATTTGGACATGCTTAAATTCATCAATCAAAGGTTCAATCCTATTTAATCGAGTGGTCAGGTCTATCAACAAAATAGGATTATTTAAATCATTGCATTTCAATTCCAAAAAGGTTTGAAATCTATTTATTTCGTTAGTGACAGCGTCGCGACGAGCTACGAGATCATTATAAATGTCAATTTTTTGACGACTGTTATCTTGATGGTTACCCCTTTTTGATTTAGGCATCTTTGAAGGATAACGATACGGATTAGTTGAGAAATAAATCGTTACACCCACGGTAGGTCAAATTGCTACAATTATAGCGTATCGGAAGGATCGATATAGCGGTTAAAATCACTTAAACACGTTAAAAATGGCTTGATTAGCCGTTTCGCGGAAATGACCAGAAAACAGCTCGAAATGGTTCAGATGGATGCGATGCTAATTGAAAGTTAGGTTAGGTTAGATTAGGTTAGGTACCTTGTCTTTGTCAATTTGTCCTTCAGATTTCATAAAAAGATTGCTGCACAATGCTTCTTGTAATATGGATTCAACTGGGTAAACTGGAAGGCTTGACATCCGTCACGGTTCTCAAATTGATTGTGTTGATTGTGGAATGGAAATCCGGCTCGAATCGATCAAAAAATGTGTGGATATGATTCTTCTCTTTGATCAGAATAATTATCCTTTGATTAGTTAAAGAAAATAGCTTATTTTAATAGCTTTTTCTATTGATTTTATTTATCGTGACAATACAAAAATAAGTGGACTGTATATTGACAGTTATGTCAAAAAATATTACCATGGTGATAGCACCTTAGGCTGGTGGCTAGATAAAAAAGATTGTTCAGAAGGCATTAAGGGTAAATTTCAATATAGTTACATCATTTATATACAGAGCCATTATCAGGAGCTACGTCAACGTTTGGAATAAACGCAGAGACCTGTCGATTTTTGATCAAAGGAAGGCACTTCTTTCTGTGTGTGTGTTTGTATCACTTCGCTTCTTCCACCTCCTCGAGGGGGTAAGCATAATCTCAAAATATTTAAGTGGCATTGGGGTCGAGTGAAGTATCATTTCAAAGCCATTTAAATTCTGTTCACAAAAGTCCTTAGATTTCAAAATTCGGCCTGATATCTAATGCCTACTTTTTAATAAATTACATTTTTGAATGTAAATTATGCACTTGTTTGATTTTCACCAAGAGTTTTTAAAATTGGAGTTCTTTTCATTTTTGTCAAAATAGTGAAAATGACACATGGGTCGTTAAGTACACCAATGGTTCAAATGTTGACTTTATTGATTCGCATTGTTTTTTTTTTTTTTCATCACATTTGTAATAGACAAATGGATACGATACGGACACATGAAGAACGTGAGATTAGTGAATTCGTATATCGAAGCGAAGTTTTGTTTGAAGTGTTATTGAGGATACCATGGCTCATTCAATTGCGGATAGGGTAGATAATATCATTTCGGTTTAGTTTATGAAAAATTTGTGTGCAAAGGTAATGGCTCAGTTATTTGAAGGAAAATATCCAGAGAAACAGGTCAATGAATAACGAGAAAATAGATAACTTGTAAAGATTGTTCTTGTGAAGTTGCAATTTTTGGACATGTTTTGCAATTTTTGGACATGTTCATTATTCAGATCCTACGTTGAGAACAAGGCAATTATCATCTGTGTCTGGGATCAATCGAACTAGCATTCAAACCATTTTGAAAAAGAACAATTCAACCGATAGAATGAAGTTAATTTTTTTGAAACTGCATTATATTTGAACTAATATTAAATAAGATGAACAAAAAATTATTTCTCTTTATGCCCGCGCGGGCCATAAAGTGAACTTTATGCCCGCACGGCCATAAAGTACGACATCAGATAGTTGGTAACTAAGCAATAAAAACACAATAATGAACTAGTATAACATAAATTATATTAATGAAGGAAAGCTGTCAATAATTTATTATCCTAAATTAGTAATATATGATTAGAATCACCGTTTAATATCAATAGGTCATGGACCTTACGCTTAAATAGATATTTAAAATTGTTTCCCGCTAATTTGGAGTTTGGAAGCTGTTAAAAAAAAATTCCGAAAACTTCGAGTGAAGACACCGAGAAAAAATCCCTGAAATATGGCACGTTTTGATGCATTTCGAGTACAAATCGGACTTTTAAAAGGCAAATTAAACTGGATTACTTGGAAATACCGCATACTGATTTTGCTAAGGAGCGTTTCAGGAGCGATAGAGATGTTGGAAGGAAAATTAGCTCTACCCAAAGTCTTATCTGAAAGTGCTAGTGCAGAAGGTTCTGGTAGACTTCGCGACCCTCGGAATTTTATGTTAATTTTAGATTTGTTTGAAAGCTTACCTTAAATAAAGCAGATTAGAATAAAAATTTCTCTGGATCATCCAGTAATTACTTCAAAAATCACGATTTTAGTTCAAAAAATAGTACTTTTCCAACACTAATTCATGCTATTCCACGATAAATATTTTCACTTTATACAGTATAGATTATCTTGAACTTAATGTCAGTCTGTTTCACACAAAAAACCGGAAGAAAAAACTTAAATTTTGCCAATTTTCAGAAATATTCGTAAGCATAAATTTTTTCGTTTGACACTTAAGCTTATAAAATTACACACTGAAATCTTATGTCAAAGCTTATGTCTAGATATCCTAGGTTCACAAATTAGGATCAGGTGACACTTCCTAACGGCGTTGTCAAATGGTCTTAATTTTCTTTCAGCTGAATACATTGTAATAGATTACATGAATATATCTCAATATAAAATTATTTGCATTTATAATCATGAATATTTAAATAATAGTAGGGATTAACAATTTTTTTTTCATTCTTTTGCTCCGTATTTGATGATATAGTTACACTTTGATCTGTGTCAGTTAGTCGGGAAGTGGTGTAATGTGTTGAATTATGATAAATTTTTTTTTGCTCTAGTAGAAATCCCATGAAGTCAAGCAATTTGAGGTGAAGAGATGTATTCCCTTTCCCTTCTCGAAAAAGTGTCTAATAATTTGTATTCCACATGAATGAGGTTTTTCAATCCTTTTATGAAAAACTATATTTTCCCATTTATTAAAGTAAACATTTGTCGAATGTGAAATAATAGCAATATAAATTTAAATTATGGCTTAAATTGAATAGAACAATTCACTGGAGCTGTGTTCTTGTGATTATTTTAAAAACCCTTCTTTTTTATTATCAGCAATATGTTCGTGATATGACGAATATTTATATAGGTACCTACTTATCGGCACATTTGAAGTTAATTTTAAAGTAAAAATCACAAAAGTATACATAATTCTTTATTTTTACTTTAACGTCATAAAATATAGGTACGTATCTACCAAGTTAGTACCTGTGGAACATGCAATATTATGTCTAAAAAGTACATTTTCAATACATACATTTTAGATCATAAAGATAGTAAGTACATTGGTGTTATATGAGAAGAGATAAATCTGAAATCTTGGTGTTATTTCCAAGCCGTAACGAGCTACGGAAATGAAAGCTGGCAACATTGCCAATTCACCGCTCTTTCTTAAATTTGTGACCATCCGATATCAAGACAAAATTGTCAAAAATTGTCAAATATTTAAAAAAAATGGCGGATTTTTGGTACTTTCAATTGCGATTTTCTCTTTCAAAAGTGAATAATCTAAGAATTTGTTTTTATTTAAACGATCTATAGCAATAGGGCTTTCTATTAAAAAAAATTGTTGCAAAATTCTGAGGGTCGCGAACCTTACCGGATCCCTTACCACAAATATTACCGAAGAAACGTTGACCAAAGTGATGAGATACACGACTGCTTACGAAGTTTGGCTAGAACTACACAGATTGTTCGACGGAAATATTGAGGATAAGACGTATGATTTATGTACTCAGTTTTTCTTATTTAAGAGAGATGATGTAGCTACACATATGTAAAAAACTCAAGAACTTTTGATATCAGCTACAGATGGAAATATCCAAGGACAAGCTAGCTGGAGGAAAGTCGTGCAAGTGTGATCTTCCGAACCTACTACTGTTATGTAAGATTTTGAATACCTAACCAGAAGCATATTCTTCGTTTAAATCGAGCTGGATGCTTAGGTATGCCAAAAGCTGAAAGAACTGTTGAAAACTTAACGAATAAGTTATGTGCATACGAAAAAGCTCTAAAAAACAAAAACGAAGATAGTCAGGTGGTTCTTGCAGCAGAAAAATCACATCATGGGTTCAAGAAAGCCTACCAGAACCAGAGAAAGGCACCGTTTTGTAATTATTGTAAATCATATGGACATCGAGTTAAGCAGTGTGATAAATGAAAGTCAGATGGTAGACCACCAAAACCACAACCAAAACTTTCGAAGGATGTGCAAAAGCAGACGCTATAAAATATATATAAAATACCCTACAGCTTTACCACGAAAGATTCTGACATCAAAATAAAAGGCATGTAAAAGACCTTCTATCCAGATAATTTGATATCAACGTTCCTTTGAACAGTGAGATATGTGAAGGATGCATCTTTGGTAAAGCACACAGGTTAAAGTTCGGTACAAGAGAGAGAGCTAGTCAACCAGGAGAACTATGGAATGCTGACGTTTGTGGACCATTTGAGAAATCAGATTCAGGATTCAAGTATTTTGACCTGTTTAAAGACGATTACAGCAA
Organism: Galerucella calmariensis; assembly: GCA_910591675.1. NCBI lineage: Eukaryota > Metazoa > Arthropoda > Insecta > Coleoptera > Chrysomelidae > Galerucella > Galerucella calmariensis. The sequence continues at coordinate 110,705 of CAJUYG010000944.1, read as the reverse complement.
ATATCGTTTTGTCTATTTCTTGAAAGAAAAATCGGAGGTACCTGAAAAGTTGAAGATGGCATTAAGGGAAGCCAAAACTATTGGCCATGTTGTAAAGGCATTCCTAAGCGACAACGGTGGCGAGTTTCACAATCAGCAGATCAAAGATATACTGGCAGAATTTGGAATACACCAAAGGCTTACCATGCCATATACTCCGGAACAAAATGGCTGTGCGGAACGTGACAATCGGACAATCGTTGAAACCGCAAGGACCATGTTTCATTCATCAGTCGAAACTCTTCCTCAAAGTTTATGGGCTGAAATGGTTAATACCGCATAATACATATTAAATAGATTTTGAAAGTCAAGTGTTGTAGACAAGAGTCCGTACAAGGTTTGGATGAACAAGAAGCCAGGCTTAAAGCAAGCACTTGAGGATCGTAGGATCTATATGTTACGTCCATATACCCAAAGCAAACAGAAAATGGACAGAAAAGCGAAAAGAGGTATTTTAGTCGGTTATGAAAATGACGATGGATATCGTATCTGGTCACCAGAAACCAGAAGACTCATACGTTCCCGTGATCTTATTATTCAAGAAAGACCACCAGTTTCACATGAACTAGTATTATTGCCTCAAAATCAACCAGATCAATCTCAACCAGCACTAACACACAATCGTTCCACCCAGGGTGAAGATCAAGGCGAATGTTAGAGAAGGTATCGATACAGAAGAAAATGATGATGTTAGCGATTAAGAAGTAGGATCAAGATTTTTAAGAAACAGAGCTAATATCAACAAACCAAAACGACTAGACGATTACGTTATAAGTGCAGCAACAAGTATAGAAGATTTTCAAGAACCACAGAGTTTTCAAGAAGTAATGAACAGTGAATATAAGGAAGGTTGATTAGAAGCTATGAAGAGTGAAATAAATTCGCTGGAAGAAAACAAAACTTGGTCACTAGAAGATCTGCCAAAAGGAAAGAGAGCAATTTCGTGCAAATGGGTCTACAAAGTAAAAAGAAATAGAGATGGTTCAATCGATAAATTCAAAGCCAGGCTTGTAGTTCGAGGATTTCCACAGAAGAAAGGAGAGGATTATAATCAAACCTTCAGCCCCGTGGCAAAATCTATTCTGCTCTTTTGAGCATTGCTGAGTAGAAATCTAAAACTAACGCAATTTGATGTCTCAACGGCTTTTCTTAACGGAGAACTGAAAGAGGAAGTCTTTATGAAACAACCTGAAGGTTTCAGCGATGGCACCAACCGTGTGTGTCGTCTTCAAAGAAGCCTGTATGGACAAGCGGATTGTAGACTTTATCCTGAAATATGGATTCACAAGAAGTGAAGCTGATCCTTGTTTTTTCATCAAGAAGGAAGGCAAAAGTTCACTCCTCATGACACTCTATGTAGACGACGGTCTTATCGCATCGAATGACAAGAAAATAGGAAAATATTCTCTTGAAGCGTTAGGACAAGAATTCAAAATTGCTGTAAAACCTGCAAGTAATTTTTTGGGATTGGAAATCGATAAAGAGATAGTTCAGTATCTGTTGGTCAAGTAAGATATGCAACCAAGCTGCTTGAAAGATTTAACATGGAAAACTGAAAAACCTGTCTCTACTCCAATCATAAAGGAAAATATCCTGTTAGGGAAGGAAGACGAAAAAGTTTCAATTGAAAATTTTTCATACAGAGAAGCAGTTGGTGCCCTTCTTTACTTAATAACAGGAACAAGACCCAACTTGGCATATGCAGTAGGCATAGCTTCAAGAAATCTTGAAAACCCCACTAAAGAAGATGTTATCAGAGTTAAAAGGATTTTCCGATACATTAAAGGAACCCTCCATTTTGGACTGAAGTATGTGGCAGGGACTGGAAGATTTTAGGAAGCCTTTGTGATTTAACAACTGGTCGTTCTACTACTGGAGTTATCTGCATGTATGCTTCTTCTGCTGTATCTTGGATGAGTCAACGTCAACCTTCTGTAGCCATATCAACGACCCAGGCTAAGATAGTACCTGCGAGCGAAGCCGCAAAAGAAGTTGTGTGGTTAAGGAGACTCTATGAAGAAATCCTCGAGCTAAATGAGATTCCTTCAGTGATGGTAGATAATGGAGCCGCAATCAAGTTAGCTCAAAATCCAGAATTCCATCGAAGAACGAAGCATATTAGAACGAGACACTTCTTCCGTGTGAGAAATGGTGTGTAATGAGATGCTAGATATCAAGAAGATATCGACTACATTGCAAATAGCTGATGCTATGGTGTGCCGTTTTAGTATTTAATAACATCGTTTTAAAAGAGGAAAAAAATATATCTCTTCTTTCAAACATTTTTATTTCGTAATTATTCTGTTGAAGAATTAAAATTATGTTTTTCATAATAATAATAATACGGGAATTTCTATTATGAAAAACATAATATAAATTGCCAATTTAAAATTATGAAATACATAATAAAAATTCATGAATTAAAATTATGAAAAACATAATAGAAATTTAATTTTCATTATGCATTGAGGTTACCTATACTAATCTAATGCAAGTACCTGAAATCGTATAGTAAATGCATTACTGCAGAATAGGCAACCTCAATACATAATGTAAATTGAATTTCTATTGTGTTTTCAATAATTTTAATTCTTGAATTTCTATTATGTTGTTCATAATGGAAATTCGTGTATTATTATTATGAAAAACATAATGGAAATTCAACAATTAAAATTATTGAAAACATAATGAAAATTAGAGAAAAAAAATTATGAAAAACATAATACAAAACCGTTTTGTATTATTTATTCAATAATTTTTATTCTTTGAATTTGTATAATATTTTTTTCATAATTTTAATTCTTGAATTTCTATTATGCTTTTCATAATTATAATAATGGAATTTCAATTATGATTCTAATAATAACAATAGACGTATTTCAATTATGAAAAACATAATAGAAATTACCGATTTAAAATTATGAAAAGCAATAGAAATTCAAGAATTAAAATTATTGAAAACATAATAGAAATTCAAGAATTAAAATTATTGAAAACATAATAGAAATTCAACTTACATTATGTATTGACAATAGACTCTTGTGAGTCGCAGTGAAGGGCCTTATAGACCCACTCACCACAAACCTAACCTAACTAACCTACATTATGTATTGAGATTGCCTATTCTTCAGTAATGCATTTACTATACGATTTCAGGTACTTGTATTAGATTAGTATAGGCAACCTCAATACATAATGGAAATTGAACTTCCATTATGTTTTTCATAATTTTAATTCATGAATTTTTATTACGTATTTCATAATTTTGAATCGGCAATTTCTATTATGTTTTTCATAATGAAAATTTCTGTATTATTATTATGAAAAACATAATTTCAATTCATTAACAGAATAATTAGGGAATAAACATTTTTGAAAGAAGAGATATTTTTGTTTTTAAAACGATGTTATTAAATTCCAAAACGGCACGCCATATGATGCTTTGACGAAACCTATATTTAGACCCCGTTTAGAAAAGCTTCGAGATAGTATGGGATAAGTCATACTATCAAATGAGAGAAGGTGTTGGAGCTAGTGTTTTTTCTAGTCTCCTTAATATTCATTTTTTAGTTTATGAAAGTTATATTGATTATATGTAGTATGTCAGATAAAAAGTCAGTTAATAATAGTTATTTATGTATCAAGGCAGTAAAGTGATTCTTCATCGGACGAGTCTGAAATTATGAGACGAGCGATGCGTGGCGAATAACAGTCGAGTCCGATTAAGACACTTTTCTGACGTGGTGCATACAAAATTTTATCGCCAACTGCTCAGAATTCAAAATGTAAGAAACTGAGGTATATTTCATTGCATTTCATTATGACAAAGTAAACAGCAAATATAGAACAAATCTACTTATTATTTGTTATAGGTAATGAAATTGAAGGTACACCCTGAAGCATTATAAAAGTTAATTCCTGAAGTCAAAGGAGTTCCAACAATAATTTGTTATAAATAAATCGCAAGAAAACTATCATCGAGCCGTAATAGGGAGAAGCGTGACGCTGACAGATAATGATTTTCAAGTATAAAGTCAAAGTCAAAATACTTTACCTGCCGCATTTTACTTTACCTGCCGCAAATGTGGCAGATAAAGTGAAGGAATGTAAACTGTTTGTTTACTTCCGGAAATCAATCTGATAATTGACGGCTTTACAGACGGTTGGCGATAAAATATATTAATGAAGGAAAGCTGTCAATAATTTATTATCCTAAATTAGTAATATATGATTA
>CAJUYG010000944.1:87938-101432 GCA_910591675.1 Galerucella calmariensis | reverse complement strand
ACTGTGGAAGTGTTTGAATACGAGGGTCTAACGAATATTAACGGAAGTATTGAGCAGGTTTACACGTAAATTCACACCTGAACTATTTTCTAGCTAGAAGAATGGGTTTTTTCAATGACATTACTACGTTTGTGCTCTGGAATATCAGTTTTGAAATTTTTTCAAGTTCTACCGATATAAATTCTGTGTCAGTTGCCATTTCCACATTTTAATTTATATATTTATGTCTAACATTTCTTCTAATGATTTAATTGAACAAAATAAGTTTATGAACTTTCTAGACCTCACAATATCGAATGTAAAAAATAAACATGATTTTTTTATATTTCACAAACCATCACATTCCAACATCAGAATTATTCAAAATAGTTTGGCCCACCCATTCAGTCAAAAATTAGCAGCATTCAACAGTATGATACAAATACTCCCAAAAGTCCCATTAGAATCTAATGGTTAGATACTCATAATTATAGTAATAAACAAATTGCAGTTTATAATAATCACTATTACCTAGAAGATAGTTTGGGTAAGATTGTTGTGAATTAATTTCCAGGTTAACTTGTTCAATAGTTTGGTTAATATTCGTAGAGCTTCGTACTCAGGCACTTTTTGTACTTTATTCCTTTATTAACATTCTCCAATACTGTTGTACTCGTATTCAAAATTCCGTATATGCGCCATTCTTCATTACTTAAATAGTTTCTGGCTGCATGGGTACAGCCCTAAAGCCAAAAAAAAAAAAATATTCCGTATTGATGCACGGTATAAATTAAAAAATTTTCATTATACATTTAATTCTTTGATAAAGCTACTGTGTTAGCAAAACGAGTCACAAGTTCTAATTGAACATTGGTTCAAATATAATAAAGTTTTAAGCAAATTAAATTGTTATACTCCATTCTTTAGTAAGGATCTCAACCAAGTAGAAGCCTCATCTATTCAACTTTTGAATAAAAAATTCCATCCGTATAAAAAATATTGAGTGCAGAAACTTATTAATGAGGATGATTATGACCGTCATTTGCAATTTTACAAGTTTTCGTCCGACGACCCTGTATAGTTGAGGTTCTCTCTAAAGCAGCGACTGGTGAAACGAACTCCGTATCAAGACAAAATCTTGAAGAATTTCAATAATGAAATCCACGTTGAAGCATCACAATGGCATCACAATAAATAAATAAAAACAAATGTCACGTAATGAGAAGCACCGGTTCATTGGAATATAAACCCTTGGAACTAGAGCATCCAAAGATCCAAGAAAGATGTAAAAAGACTGTTTGGCCAACGTCTTTTCACATACGTGGTACAACCAATAGCACAAAAAGACTAAAGGGTGAGATGTAAAGGTCTAGAAGCCTCGACTGGATATATTGTTGCAATATTCATTGTCTGTCAGGCATATAGCTCGAGAAAGAGATGCTGCTTCTCAAGAAACGATCGACCATTTGAAAAATGTGCCAGATTGTGGGACCTGAATGCAGGAGTCGCTTCACGCATATTTGTGTCTTTCTTCTCGATAACGGGGCGTACTAACTGTAGTAGATAATCAAAACATTCTTGATTAATTCTTAAAAAGTTGCTGTAGTCCTCTGGTTCCGGATGACGAAGGAAATGAATGTTTATGAGCGGTTTCTCATTTCTTAGGTACCACTCCTTGGACCACTGTCATTTTTTTCCTTCTTTTTGTCGCTTGAGAGCAACCAATGTTAAGGCGAAGTAGCCGAATCTGTATTGGAAATATACAGAATCCTAGGGCACGACAATGTGTTGTGAATTGCATCAATATTCCTCAATTATTCCATTATTTCACTCAATAGTTATTTGGCAGCCTACCCTCACTGTCTATTTTCATATGTCACTCCCTGCATATTTTCGTCAAAAATTGCTTGTCACTTGATTTGGAATACCACCACGTATCATAATTGTTGGTTCCATATTATTAGCAAAAATAGTATTAACATTTTACTATACTTTCCTTCACCTTATTTTCCTTATTGTTTCCGCCACAGTTCTGGTAAACTTGACGAGAGAGAAGTAGATTATTCTTCTGTTTGAAAAATATGATGCTCTTCATATTGAAAATTTAGAGCGAATAGTATCTAGGGTATTCTAGTTAATCGACGAATTAAATTTTCAAACTATCCAATTCAAAATTATCAATCATCAGTCTAGAAGGGTTCATTGATATGCTATTGGTCATGGTGAATGCAGGAAAAATTAGAATTCATATATCTAATCGATGCTATTAATGGCGGACAATCCTCTACTATTAAATCAAAAATTTTGGAGTACTGAAAGCCGCTTTCACAACAATGGATGCACATTATTGGTCACTGGGTTCGTTCAACTCGTTTATAAACAGTTTGGGGTAGAAATTTATGGTGTGGATTATTCAGTGATCATTTGACTTCGTCATACTTTTACTAGGACACATTACACACATTACTTATATACTTATATACAAATTACTTATAAACTTATGGAAGACATTCCTTTGGCAGAGGCAACAGGACGATGCTCCACCTCATAATGCAGGTATCAGAGTATCTCAATCAGTCTTTTCACGGGCAGCCTCAAATTGGACGCTAACTACCTGTAGCCCAGAAGAGACACCCTTAAATTGGACGCTGCCGGAAGGATTATGTCCTTTAGGGGTTAAGCTTATATTTGATCAATCGGGTTTGGGCCTGGGTTTTCTTGTTTTGTTTTTAGTTTTCTATTTCCTATTTTCTGATATTTTTATACATAGTTACACTTTGATCAAGCGGGTTTGGGCCTGGGTTTTTTTTAGTTTTCTATTTCTTATTTTCTGATATTTTTATACATAGTTACACTTTGATCTGTGTCAGTTGTCCGTGTCATTTTCGGTCAACAACAAAATAATACAGGTAGAAGGATTAGTGGAGGTACCTAATGTCGAATTTAAGGGTTTACAAGCAGGTACATAGACAAGAAAGCTCTTAAGACGTTTTGAAGCTTGTATGGAATGTGCGTGAAATAATTTTGAACACTTGAACAAGAAAATTTAGAGATTACAAAATATGCACTTTCACGGGTTTGGATAAGTAAATAAGAAATGATTCAACTGACCATCTTTACGAATACTCTAGTTCGATACTTTGGATTGGTTACGACAGTATTTACTTTCTATTAACTAGGATTTTTTTAAGTTGTAAATTGCTGTAATCCACTGAAAGCATTAACCCAAATATTTCTCAATATAGTTGGTCAGTTGGATCGCTGTTTATTAACTTCATCTAAAATCCTCTTATGCTCACCGTACAGGGTATACAAATGATTCAGCTCATTAGCACTCCTACTGAATTAAAAAATAAGTGGAATGAACTATATTTTTCTATTGAATTTCTCGAAAGTTTGTATTGCTATAGATATTACTAGAAGAAAACAAAACCAAACTTCAGCATACTATTGAATATTCAAGTGGAAAAAACTAATTTGTCAGATATTAGATAAAATTAATCAATGACAAATTCCGCAAAATTTGGTCTTGGCACTGCAGTCTTGGTCTTAGTCTTGCAAAAATGCAATACCAAGATTATCCTTAGACTAGCAAAACCAAGACCAAGACTAAATGAATAAGAACAAGACCAATACCAACACTACATATGCAAGACCGAGTCCAAATACGCAAGACTCCAACTGCACAGCACTCCAGAATCCTAGAGCACAGCACCTGGGAGATTACTGGATAGAAGAGGAACATTTGCCTAAGTTGAAGCCTGCAGACATCCTAAAATTCCTTCGGGAAATAGGACTAAAGGAACTACTAGTTTCTGAGACTCTCCTCAGAAACTGAGTAGAAGTAAGGGGGCACAATAGATCTTTTAGGTCTCAGTGAATGTCACCCCAAGAATCACACATACATACATACGTACATACAACAATACATATGCAAGACCGAGTCCAAATACGCAAGACTCAACAGAATATATTCTTAATTCCACAGCCAATCTGGGTAAACATTCGTCTCAACACATGATTTTTCTAGAGCAATAAAATAAATGATGGCATAAGAAAGCTAAAAAATACGCTTTTTGTGTAATCAAACTAAAAAGTAGAAAATAATTGATTGTTAATCATTAATAATTAATAACCATGATAATATTTGAAAGTAAAAAAAGTAATAGGTGGAATGAACGAGACCAAGATTATGTACGCAGGACCAAAACCAGAACTGAATAAGCAGAACGATTTGAGCAAGACCAAGACTATCCGAGTTTGGATCTTCGCTTTGCTTTTCTCATCCTCAATAGGATGTCACCTTTAGATAATTTAGAGGTCAAAACATATTTATATTTTTCTTGGAACGAGTATATGAGCTTGTCACGAATGAAACCAGTTTTAGCTGAATTTGTACTTTTATGTCCTTTTGGTGAGTGAATTATCCAGAATACTTCTTAATCGTGAATCTTCTGGATTCGCGAAATATAATTTTTTCATTCATATGATTAATCAACTCACTTTTGCCATAAATAACGGAGTTCAAATTTCTTGGAAATCAAGAAAATATACAGTGCTATCCAAAAGTCCCCTCCCCCCTCGTATCTTTTGAACGGCTACACTTACATTAATAAAATTTGGAGGATGAAAATAAAGCGTTCTAAACTACTCTACTAATGGTAACAGGTGACGTATTAGTAATAGATGACGTCACAGTGCCACTCTGGCCAATAATTTTAAATAGGACCTCATGGCAACTGATATCTCGTTTGAAAGGCATTGACATTGGCTACATAGCCATATTAATTTTGTTTGGGCTTAAACTAATTTTGACGGATAAATTAAATAAATCTTTAGAATTGGCTGTAGCTCAATGTGATTATCAGATAATCATTCTTGTGGAAACTTGGCTAACATGTGATTATAGTGATGCGGAATTAGGACTTACTGAGTATGTTATATTTAGAAGTGATCGTAATTCTGCCTCTACTGGAAAAACTAGAGGTGGGGGAGTTTTAATTGCCATTAAGCGGTACTTAAATGCACAGAAGTTAACAATTCCTGATTGTGAAGTTGAGCAAATTTTTGTATCAGTGAGGATAAATAATAAATGCGTTGTATTGGGTGGAGTTTATATTCCTCCAACATCAAATCTAAATACATACATGGATCATTGTATTTCAGTTGAATATGTTATGGAAGAATTTGGAAACTTGATACTGTGTGGTGATTATAATCTACCAAACGCTACTTGGAGCAATGATGACTTGGGTTTAATAGTAGAATGCCCAGATGACTATCCTGCGGTATATCTATCTAATTCGTTTGGTTATTTCAATATGTATCAAATTAATAATATACCCAACAGCCGAAATGTTTTTCTAGATTTGGCATTTACAAATTTGAATAATGTTGATGTATTTATTCCAATTGATTCATTGTTTGATAACAGTATACACCATTCGGCTATGGTTTTGGAATTGCCTTGTGTTGAAAATAATGATCAGTTGAACTACGAGGAATTTTATTATGATTTTAAGAATGCAAATTATATAGGGTTAAATGATTACTTTGCTTGTGTTAACTGGGAGCTACTTTTATCTTACGATCACGATGTCAATCACTCTTTGGCAATATTTTATGATATTTTACACAGGTTTCGACTTTTTTATTCCACTCAAGAAGTTTAAAACCAGCTCATTTCCAATTTGGTTCAATGGTAGATTGAAGCATTTAACTTATTTAAAGAAGAAAATCCATAAGCAGTATAAACTGTATGGTAGTAGGGATGATTATTTGAGATTTTCTTATTTAAGAAACGAATGTAAACAACTGTCTTCTCAATGTTATAAAAACTATTTGAATGATATCGAAAATAATATTATATCGGATCCTAAACATTTTTGGAAATTTATAAATAGCAAACGAAAATTTTACAGTCTTCCATCTAGTATGTTCTATGGTGATAGTACAGGTAATAATAGTCAGGAAATAGTTAATCTGTTTGGTTCCTTTTTATCAACTACTTACTCAAATTCTAAAATTAATCAGATCCCAACTTTGAACTATAAACAAAATGTTGATGTGAATAGCTATAATATCAAGCTCTCAGACATAATAGATAATGTTTTAAAAATGCCTTGGAAATTGTCTATTGGCCCGGACTGCTTACCAGCATATGTGCTTAAGCATTGTATTTCTACTCTTATAAAACCTATCCACTACTTATTCAATTTATCATTGAGTTCTGGTGTATTTCCCGAGTTTTGGAAAACCAGTTATATAACACCAATATTCAAGTCAGGTGACAAGAATAATATTGAAAATTATCGAGCTATCTGTAACCAATCAGTATTACCTAAATTATTCGATTGTCTTGTGAATAATTTATTAACGTGGGATTGTAAGGATTTAGTTAGTTTTCAACAGCATGGTTTTTCTAAAGGTAAATCTACATGTACTAACTTGGTACTTTATAATCATTTTATTGCCAATTCAATGGAACATAAGGATCAAGTTGATTCTATCTACACAGATCTCTCTAAAGCCTTCGATAGAGTAAACCATCATTTGCTTATTGCTAAGTTAGGAAGTTACGGATTTGGAGGTAAAATTCTTGAGTGGATAAGTGGTTTTCTTTCTGGTAGGTGTCAATATGTAAAGTACGGAAATTGTTTATCTCAATGTACATCAGTGACCTCAGGGGTTCCACAGGGATCCCATATTGGACCTCTTTTGTTTAATATATTTGTTAAAGACATATCATCAATAATTAAAAATAGTGAATTCCTTATGTTTGCTGATGACCTTAAAATATTTCGAGTCGTTAATAACATAGCTGATGCATCTTTGTTGCAAGATGACCTTGAATGCTTAGCCAGTTGGTGTGAGGTAAATATGCTTTACTTAAATATAATAAAATGTTCCAAAATTACTTTCAGTAGGTCACGGAACCCTGTCAACTATTGTTATAACATAAACAATGTACCTCTACAGGAACATAATAATATTAGAGATCTAGGAATAAATTTCGATTTTAAATTAACATTCAAATATCATATTAACGAAACAACTACTAAGGCATTAAAGACATTGGGATTTGTACTTAGACACTGCAAGTCCTTTTCTGTACAAACTTTAAAGATGTTGTATTTTAGTTTGGTACGATCAGTTTTGGAATATGGTTCTCTTATTTGGTCTCCTTCATATAATACTGATATTGAAAGCATTGAGAAAGTGCAACATAAATTTTTGAGAGTATGTGCATACAAAATGGGCTTCAATAGGCAACAATACACATATGATGACATGCTTTCAATACTTAATATCTCTACCCTACACCATAGAAGGTTAGAAGCAGATTTGTGTTTTCTCCATAAGATTTTAAATGGTAGAGGTATTACGTTTAATATGTTTTAATACTAATACTTGAAGAACTTATAATACTGAAATATTTAATATTCCATTTCATACCACCAATTATGGGCAAAATGAACCAATCACAAGAAATCTGCCAATAAACATGCTGGTAGTCTGGATTTATTTGGAATATCTACATCAACATTTAAGAAATCAGTTGAGCTTCTAAATATTTAAGCAAATTAAATTAATAATTTGTAATATTTTTTTTTCTTATATATTACTCATTTATGTATGAACTCTTTATACTAAATGAACTTTATGTTGTAAAAATGGTAAAACCGTAAATAAATAAATAAATACCAAAATTATTCAAATTATTTTTTTTTATTTAATTAATCATATATCAACAATGGATTTTTATAGCAAGAGTTCGAAATGTGCTACGTCTACTTCCTGACAGTAATACATATCCTATTAGTTCGTACTCGTTCGAATGTGTCAGCTGAAATTGCATTGCATTCTTCAATAATTCTTTCTTTTAAAACGCCAATGCTATATGGTGCCATTGTATAAACCTTGAATTTCAAGTACCACCATAGAATAAAATCTAATGGTGTCAGATCTGGTGACCGAGGTGGCCATTCTATAGGACCTCGCCGACCGATCCATCTACCTCGATATTCTTCATCCAGGTAACGTCTTACTGCGCCATAATAATGTGCAGGAGCACCATCTTGTTGAAATGTTATTTCCAGATGGCCGAATTCATCTGGATTATCTTCCAGAATTTCAAGAGTTAACGGCTCAATTGTATGTTGTAACAATTCCAGATACATTTCACCGCTCAAATTTGAATTTAGGAAGACAGGACCAACTATGTGGTTTCCCAAAATACCTGCCCAAACATTGAGTTTTTCTGGAAACTGGGTATGTTGTTCACGAAAGGTGTGAGGATTTGTGTCACTCCAATACCTTGACTAATTTATTTGTCATACATTCACAGAATGCGAGTCTTCTGTCGGTGTCGTCATCCGAAAGGTGGTGCACCATTTTTAACTTGTATGGATGAAATTTATTTCTAGCCAACACTCTCTGTACTGTACTTTTACTTACTTCACAGATAGACGCAACTTTAGTTGAAGAGGAAGTAGGGTTTACTACCAATTCAGCAACTATATCAATTTTTTTATCATCACTAAATGTTGGTCGACCAGATCGTTTGGCATCATGAACACTACCTGTTGCTTCAAACTTCTGAAGAAGCTCCCTCAAATAAGTTCTCGAGATAGGGCGATCTGGGTTAAAATAAACGTTCCGCTCCATGGAGGTTCATTCTAGATTCACCAATTATTAAGATAGCTGCTACTTTGTCGGCTTGAGTACGTACCACTTTGCCTATGTAAACTGTCAAACGTCTCGTTAAACAATAATAAAATTAAATAATTAAGCTATTTAGGAAAACTTTGCAAAGCAACAAATACTATTAAATTAAAAACGTCAATTTTTTTTACAACTAACCAGAGGCGGACTGAAAAATCTTCAATATTTAAATGTGAAATAATAATTTTGGTATTTATTTAATTTATCCATCAAAATTAATCTGAGCCCAAACAAAATTAATATGGCTATGTAGCCAATGTCAATGCCTTTCGAACGAGATATCATTTGCCATAAGGTCCTATTTAAAATTATTGGCCAGAGTGGCACTGTGACGTCATCTATTAGTATTACGTCACCTGTTACCATTCGAGGAGAAGTTTACATCAATTTATTTTCACCTTCCAAATTTTATTAATGTGTAGTCGTTCAAAAGATACGAGGGGGGAACTTTTGAATAGCACTGTATATTTCTCCAATCATTCTTGTACTATTGATGATTCGTATACCCAACAAATGGAAATTAATTTAATTTGTCAGTTCCTATCCCGGGTGACGTTGCGAAATGATTACGTGAATTCCTTTTTTCATCTAAAGGAACTGAAAATACTTGGTCGATTTAAATCGATGATGCAAGACTAGAAATCACATTGTTGAAGCACATCTGGGACTAAGTATAAGTCGTAATTATCTCATTTAATAATGCTCCATGTTATGAGTCACTGATTAACAATTAATTATCAAAAGAAATATTTACTCTGCCCTGCTAAAAATGATTCTGTTTGTCAGAAATACTGATCATTCTTTAATATCTGTAGAATAGTTTGGGCATCTTTCTTCTGGGTGAATTATATCACACGCTCGTTTTTGCAAAATTGGAATGAATAAAATTTATTATTGAACCATAAATATTGAAAAGTAGAAAGGGCTCCACATTTCAAATACCTTGGTAAAATTATACTTAAGCAAGAGCTTGAACATTTCACAAACTCCAAAACGCTCTTAAAAGATGACAATCTTCTTCTGTGATAATTTACGAGTTACATCAGCGATGAAAAGAGAAACGTTTCAATCGCTACTGAAGACAATAAACTCGCAACAACTGGTCTATAAAGATGAGCGAAGCGAAGAGAGCGCGCTGTATATTGTATTGCATGTGAATAAGATCTGCATGGGACACCACTTAAATAAAAACGAGCCACTTACTCTGTTTTTTGGAGGTACGGAAACGCGTGAACAAGTAGAACAAGATTGGAGTTGTGAGTCTCATTTGCAGTTGTTTTCTGTATTAATTTCAGGACAAAAACTCAACAGATTTCATCAAATAGTCTTTATTTTCCCATCTCAATATTCAAATCACCGCTTCAAGTCACTTGTGTAATTCAAAGCTACTTTTAGGCCTTCTATCATGTGTGGTAAAATCTAGTTATGCCCTACTATTGAGTTGATACTAGCGAGGTTTATTGTTTGGGGTTTTCTATTTTCCCTTAATTTCTTGTGCCACTTCTTACTAATATCCGATTGTCTTGAGTATCTTTGGAAATATTGTTCATATTTATGAGTCGAACATGAATTATTCGCTATTCTGGTGTTTTGTGTCGCCAGCCTTATTCCCGAGACAATGCAACATAATCTCTGAGGAAATGTTAACTGTTCGGTTCGGACGGCTCGATTGTTCGTAGATCATAGACGACCAGAATATACGGATGATGCAACTATGTAGGGAACCGTAATGTAGGGAATGGGGTTATATCTGGGGTACTCTAGTGGAGCCAGAGCAGCGGCGGAGATTCTGGAAGATTCCGCGAGTAATTAATTATTCAACTTAATTAATTCTTATATATTTCATATATAACTAAAGTAAAAGTTTTTGCTAGGTGTCACCCACAATATGTAGAAACTAGTTATGGATGAATAAAGACCTATACACCTTTTCTCTGACAATAGGAGTTAAATTATTTGTTGGCATACGTGTATTATTTTAAAAGTGGGCATGTTTTGATGACGATACAATACATTTCAATGAATACTAATCACAAATTTTATTAATCTTACCATTTCTCGGTACTTTTTCGACATAGTAGTACGAGTTGACTCAACTATCAAAACTATGATTATGAAAATATTTATCATATATTAATAAACGTAATGAAAACTACAAAATACTTGATTCATTCAGTTTAAGGTTAAAATATACCTAGAATTTTTTGAAACAGAGAAAAATATTACGTATTAAAAAATCATTCCATTGAAGAAAAGGAACTGAACAAAATAAAAGCAAATTATCACAGCGTAACATCGCCGTTTCGACTGATAACTGCTTCGATTCGTCATGGCATAGCATGAACTGTTTTGCGTTCATCTGGTGTAAAGATAAATTTCGGCGGATCATTATCTGTGGAACGGCTCTTGTGGGATTTCCTCGTAACTTTTTCTTCATATGCTACAAGGATTCAGTAGAATATGGATCTGAACTATTAGACGTCCAAAGTAAAACTGAAATATTGTGGTCCATCATCAAATCTTCAATATGACAAGCGGTGCTGTCTTGTTCAAGTATCAAAAGTTTTAGAGGGCTGCGTCAACTTCACTGAGACCGGCTTGTATATGATAGTGAAACGTCCCTCATCAATACGTTTTCCAATTTTTTGGAACTTTAGTTCTTTACGCCAGGTTATGTTTGAGCGACCAGGGGTCGCGACGCGAAAGATCTGACCGTTACGCGTTACGTTACGCTACGTTATGTTACATTCCTTCGTTATGTGCCTTGCTCTTGCGTGCTTGTGCCTCCTTAGTCTCTCTCTCGTTTACGAAGCAGCGATTCATAATAATAAATATGCTCCTGCCCGGATTCGAACCCGGGCCGCCCGCGTGCAATGCGAGCATTCTAACCACTGAACCACCGATGCTATATTGAAATTCTATGCAAAGCTGGTATTCGCAGTGCTGGTGATCTACTTGAATTTGTTCGAGTAAATTTTTACTATTATTTCCATATTTTTTTTTGCGCGATTAAGGGGTGTAGCTACTTTTCGAAATACAGGGTGTTGAAATTTTGAAAACTTGAATGTTTTAATTCGATAACTTTAAAATGGATGGATAAATTGATTTGACATTTGGCAGGTAGTTTTTAAATGTAAAAGGGCATATTTTGAAAGAAATTGTAGTTTATGCAACTAGTGTGGATATGATGGCCATATCGCACGAGGACGAAGATGGAGCACGACGCCGTAGGCGGAGTGCTCAATCGTTCAAGTGCGATATGGACAATATACACGAGTCGAGCAGCATATTTTTTCTACGACCCACTTAGGAAAAAATCTAGAAAATAAAAATTTCTATAAACTGTAATATAACTTCAAGTTAAAAATTTAACAATTCAATTTTATGTTTCCACTAATTTTGTGGTAAACGAATGTCCAATTTGTATAATGCTACGGTTTCCTTTTTTAAATATACGATGCTGTTATAAGTAGATGTTGCCAGTCGGACTCCCTCATGGAAGGTACCGTACCATTATCTATAATAATGAATAGTCTGCTAAATATTTCAAACGTCTACCTGTCGTTATTAATATCAAGCAGAATGATTATTTCATTAACAATAAAAAAAAATTCCTCGCGGGGAATCGAACCCGGGTCTACTGCGTGAGAGTCTGGTGTGCTTACTACTCAACCACCAAAGAATATGCAAATTGTTTATCTATATCGTCAGATGTATTACATAACTTTTGCTTAAAAGGAACTAAAGTTCCTACCGTGTGTCCCGCGACACGTTCTACCTTTTTTTTTAAATTGGGATAACGGCAAAGCGTTTTTAAAATTATTTTTATCATACACTTCATTCAATATTCCAATCGTATAGTTTACATGAAAAGGAACTACGTCGGTTTCAACTCACTTAAGATATTGAATATACTGAATAAACTTACCTGTCACTTTTTAATGGAAAATATCTAAGGATACTTTCAATAGACGCCATTTAAATAATGTTTGTAGACTAATCACGTTTTCTTCATAAAAATCATTTGTTATTGCAAATCAAGTCAATAAAATATGAATATTTTTATTAAACATAGTATTTACTGAATGTGTGAATTTAAATTATTTTCTTAGATGATAATACAGAATAAATTAGTAGAAAATTTCTTAACAATCACTCACTTGTTTTGCTGTAAAAGATTATAGGTCCAGGTTCCAGGTGAAAACTTTCTGTACTTTCAATATATAAATAAAGTTAAGACATTTGGTAGTCTTACCTGGAAAGTTTTTCGCAAGTTGTAGAAGGTAGTGGTTTTATTGAAAAAATAGATGCTGACTTTACTTCTTTAAAGCCGGCTGCACACGGTGTGCGATAATATAATATATATTATAGCTCATATATTACAAAAATATCGCTTATAATTAGAAAGCACACAACGCCGCACATGGGCGCTATAATATATATCTATATCTAGGCGATATATTATATCTTTGTAAAAATATGCCTGCTGAGCGATATTTTACAAAAGTAAATGGGCTGCAAGAGTACGGGACCAATTTCGCGATTTTAACATGGGAATCTCCATAAGAAAATCTAAGGTTCGTTCTGGCAAAAATTGGCTTCTAAGGTGGGTTCACACCGGCAACCGGACTGCAACCGGTCGGCAACTAATCGCGGCAAACGACGTCTCGTTTGAAAGGCCTTAACGTCCAGTGTACACGAAAAATAATAGAAAAAATCTAACTACCCCCGTTCATCCCCCACGCAGCACCCCTCGTACTATATGTTAACCAATCACAGCAAACGACGGCT
>CAJUYG010000944.1:13418-47215 GCA_910591675.1 Galerucella calmariensis | reverse complement strand
TGTTTGCAGATTGTAGAGAAGAATTATTTCATTATTTTGTTGTTAGTGCAGTTTGCAGTGCAAGTAAAGTTTTTATGTGCGTTGGTGGATAAGATGGATAATAAAAAATTATTGTTAGAAGGTTGTAATCTACCTCATGTATGGAAAGTATTTGAAGGTAAGTGAATTTGTACCTTTATACATTCTAGGTAGGTTAATGCTCGTTATTTTTTATTTGAATCATCAATCTACCGTAAATTAATTTTGGGAAACATGATTATTGCCAATTTCATAACTTAAAAAAAAAGAAAGCCGATGGCATGGCTTTCGAATCAAAATGTCGAATACCTTCCTACTTGGTATCTTTCTTAGTTTGGTTGATCATTTATTTAAAGCGTAAAAGTAATTTGAAATTTGCCATGTTGAGAAATAGGTATACTAATGTCAAAATAATTTATGTTTTCAAACATTTACCAATAAACAAAGATCCAG
The DNA here is from genome assembly GCA_910591675.1 of Galerucella calmariensis. Taxonomy (NCBI): domain Eukaryota; kingdom Metazoa; phylum Arthropoda; class Insecta; order Coleoptera; family Chrysomelidae; genus Galerucella; species Galerucella calmariensis. The sequence goes on along the minus strand of CAJUYG010000944.1, from coordinate 46,744 downwards.
ACAAAGTTATCATAAATCGAAAGCGGTCAGTTAAGCCTCTTAACCTAAATCTAAATCAGTTCAATTCATATAAGCTTTAATTTAAATAAATAATTATTTGATACAAAAGTATAGTATCATATTTTCAACATTTCATGTACACAATTAAATACATAAATATTTAATCTACATCACTTTGTTAGGTTTATTTAAATAAAAATTTATTTAAAATAAAAGTACAATATTATATTTTCAACATTTCCTGAACAAAATTAAATACATTAATATTCAATCTAAATCACTTAAATTTTAGATTAGGTTTATTTGAATAAAAGATGGGTGGCTCACGAGGTTTTGGCAAGATATAGGTACCTATTTTTAAAACTACGTCGCTGTTACAAAAACCCTGAAACAGGTCGGTTTTGATATAATAATTAATATACTGCATTTTTACCTAATTTTTCTCATTTTTTGTGGCTGTATATAACTTTTTGTATTTTAGGTGTTACACAGGAAGCTCAAGACAGCCAGATTTGGCTCAAAAGAAATACTGAAGAACATCTGAAGAAGTTATAGGGCATTGGAAGAAATCTTACAATGTAAGAATTCTTTCCAAGTCTATGACAATAGAATCATAATATGGTTTATGGTTTCAATCTATCTTCACACAAAGCTAAATCCGAAAATTTGGCATTTCTGCTTCATCGGTACTTAATTTAAAATATGTCAAAAATACATTTTTTTGTTTGCTGTGAACTTTTTTTTGATCTCAATATCATTATATTTTAGAAGTTTTGCAATGTACTACATGCACTTTTATGTAAGTAATGCAGTAATAAAATATTTTTCTTAAATTTCTTTTACCTTACATTGTACCTTGATACACACAAACTATTGAAGTAACTAAGTTACACTAGAAATTTACTTGATACGTTTACAAAAAAAAAACAGCTTTTAATAAAAGTTTTTTTATAATATATCGATTAATCTGCATAAGTTAATTGAAGATATACTGGATGCACCATTACTCCAGAATAAGTCACCCAGTATATTTCTAATTGACTTGTACAGATATATAACTTGATTTATTTGAAAAAACTTTTCGTGAAAGCTAAATAATTTATGTAACATTTTCTACTAGGTATAGGGAGTTTATTATAAAGCATTGGTAAACAAGTACATAATATATAGCAACCGATACATAATGCAATTGCATGATAGCTTTGTCGTTTTTTTACCAATTATTCAACTATAACTCCCTCTACCTAGTGGAAAATGTTACTATGCAAGTTACGTTGCTTTTTGTACACACTGTAAATACATTTTATGCAAATACATATTTGCTTAAATCCTTCATTGGGTGATTAGCGTTAAATAAATATTTAGTTGAAAGTAAATAAATATTGATTTGATTTTTACTCTTAAGGGAGTATGATGAAATAAATATTTATTTGATTCTGCTCCTTAGAAAGTATGATGAAATAAATATTTATTTGATATTTGCTCTTTAGAAAGTATAATGAAATAAATATTTATTTGTATGCCATTTTAAGCAAATAAATATGTCTTTGTATTTTAAACCGAGTGGATTTGGTCAAATAAATATTTTGTTTCATTTTGTTGAATAAGATTCGATGAGATTTGAAGCAAATAATTATTTGTTCTATTTTTTCAGTAACTGATTAGGTCAAATACATTTATGTGTTTGATTTTGACTAGTACTAGTTGATTATAATAGAATACTTATTTATCTTGAATAAATTAGAAAGACACATGGCAAACAACTTTTTAAAATTTATCAAATAAATATTAGTTTGGACCATAGGAAACAAATATTTATTTGAGTGAAAAGGAAATTTTTTTAATGCAAATAAATAATTTTATCAGTGGCACAATCGAAATTAATATGTTATTCTCATGGAACACTCTCTCATTTTTACATATTCGGATTTCCCGGCTTCAACTACATAATTCAACCATTAAATGTCAAAAAAGACACCATCTTTGTTTCTTAACATTGTTCTTCATATCTGGGATCGGGCAAAAATCAAAGATGCCCTTGACGTTCTTTTTTTCGGTCACAGAACTTAATTGAAATTTCATTGGAACAAAAAACACTGATTAGGTCGCTAAAGAGCCACGAACTAAACTCAGTGCTCCTGGTCGCTAACTATTATGTAATGACCACCTGACTACCTAACGTTGTTGGGAAGTAGAATTTTCGCATGAGTAACTATTTAGTGCAAATGCGAAAAATTCCTTCCCCAAAAGTGTAGACACAATGTTTTTCGTAACTGATAACTCAGAATAAAAATAAAATTGTATCACAATGTAATTTATTTGTACTAATTTTGACATATGAAGTGACACTCTCTAAAACTCGTTGACGTTATGGAACGTCTTAAGTACAGTATTGCCCGAAATAAACAGTATTGAACTTGTCATTGTTTTATATATTTAAAAAATACATATTATTAACAATATATTATATGTTCTAAATGTGCACCTCCTCGTTCGAGACAGACTTCATAACGATGTTATTATGGTCATGTTATTGGATAAGGGTTGTCTTAGGGATTCGAAGAAGACTCTAACGGCATCCTTTAATTCATCGATGGTTTGTGGTGCCCGTTTTAAAACGGAATCTTTAGCCATGCTCCAAATGTATGCGTCTGGAGTTGTGAGGTCTGGAGAATGTGAAGGATAAGGGAAGTCAGTAAATCGTGAAATGAATTTGTTTGGAAAATATTCGCGCACGACAGAATTGACGTAGATCATGGATAGATCGTGTTAAAATTTGTCTGTACCTCTGTTGATTAAGTGTGACTTGCCTACCATTCTCTTCGATGAAGTACGGACCAATGATTCCGTGTCCGGAAACAGCACACCAGACACTCACTTTTGCACTATGTAAAGGAACCTCTTGAACCTCATCGGATCTGGCAAAGCCCAGAAATCGATTTGTGCGATGATTTATATAGCCTAACAAGTGAAAATGTCCTTCGTCTGAAAACCAAACTATTTTCAAAAATTCAGGATTTTCATACTGTAACGCGAGAATTCTGGCGCAATATTCCACTCTACTGCGATAATCCCGAGGATGTAGTTGGAAATTCATTGGATGAGGCTTATTATACCATTTAAAAATTATTGATATCATACGTCTCCTTTCATTAAAAAATATAGCAGAATTCTAATGAATTTCTCAATTTTCCAGTCATTCGGTATACTGCAACCATACAAATATACATTTTAAATATTCAAATGTCAGTATACTCCCCAAAAACTAAGCAAATTTACTTTAAGCATTAGTGCAAAAAAGTAAAACTTCACACACGTGCGTAAAATACGTACTTTAAGCGCTCGAGCGCAGAAGTTAAAAAAATTTGACAGGTCATAGATAGCTTTGTTTAACATTTCGGTGCGGGAAAGTTCCATAGCGTGTACTTTTCCAACGGTTATCAAAAGAATTAAGAAAAGGCCTGCTTTGCGTATAAAATTTTTTGTAGAAAAGCGTGTTTTGCATTGTGGTTGCAGAAGAAGTATATTTCGCCACTAATTAATAATACTTGCTCCCATAGTAACAAATAAACATCTCCAATTTTACCAGGCGACTTAAAAGGAATCCTCGAAACTAAGAATTGGCGTTGTTCTAGGGGGATAATATTTTGGTAAAAATTTCTCAAATATGCACTGTTTTTGCCTGGTGAGTAAATTTTTTTGTACATATATTTATTGAATGTTATTATATTACAGTTTTTTTTCATATTACAATCCAAAGGAGGGATCTGATTTTTTGTTTCACACTATGGTACCCTCACAGATAACAGCTCTTCAGCAAAATAAAGGTATTTATTGTTGTGAGTTTGAAATAATTTAACTTATACAAAGTTTCTGTAGATGCGATGGAAGAATCTGTTTTTTATTCCCCAGTTGGGAAGGTGACAACACCAACCAAAACCTATTCAAGGGAATTGATTAATGGTGAGTTTTTTGCAATTCGTTATGATATAATTTTGGCAGTCATACAATGTACCTAAGAAATATTAACATAATTTTTATGTTATAGCTATTCCATCCACGAGCCGGGTGTGTGAGGACATTTTGCAGAGCATCAAGCCATTATCAAATAATGGTATGTTACGTATCAAGTAAAAAATTTTCTGTATGTGTCTCTTGTTATATTATTTGATTTGTTTAATTTCCATAAAAAACAAACTGAATAACATGTTTTATAGTACTATATTAGTAAATGATTAAATTGTCTACAGATACTGCAAATATGTATGCTCCACCTCCCAGAAGTAAAAAAAAAGAATTTCTCGAAGAAAGGTACAAGCGTTTTTCACAGGTGAGTAGTTTCAAGAAATAAATATGTACCTAATTGTTTACAATCATATATGTGTGAGCTATATGAATAAAAATATCCATATTTAACTAGATAATATAATATATTAGTCATGATAGTCATAACCAAGTCATAATCATAGGCAAACTAGAAATGGATGTGTTTCATGTTTTCTTCAATATACATCTGCCCACAGAAACACTTGCTGATAGATAAAACTATTTTTTGATTTGTACGAAACAATGTTATTCTTAAAAAATATCTTTGAAATGAGTACATTTAACAGTTAACTCAAATTACTTTCTTTATTTGCAGAAGCCGAGGCAGCAACAAAAAAAGATTTTTACAAGACAGTGACCCTCATAAGGCGCCTTATAGTAAAAAATGTTGACCAAAAAGATATCAAACATTTTGTGAAACTAGTTACTGAAAAGAAAGGGTTAGTAAACATCTTGGGTAATTACTCGAAAGTGGCCCTCAATTTTTTTGAATCAAATCTGAAAAATTTGCGTATGAAGCCCAAGGGGCGTAGGTTCTGCCAAGATGACAAATTGTTTGCACTGTCATTGTACAAGAAAAGAAGTATTTTTTAATTATATTAAGGAAGTGAACCGCGTTTTGAAGGGTATTGACATGAGAATGATTAACAGGGATGGTCTATTTCAAATGACCCATAATAAATATCTTAAACGCTGTAAGAGACCGGAAAGGAGATCATTATGAGTTATTTTGAAATAGATCAGATTGATGATCAGTCTTTTGTCAATATCATTCAAAAGACATGTCAGTATAGATTTTCCTTTTTATGCTCCTTGTATATTCATTATTTTATTGGTACTTTTTAGTTTAATTTTCCTCTTTAGCCCATTTTCTCATTATCTTCTCTTATTTGTGTATTATGTATTTACTAAAAGTTATTTGTTTGAAAACGATACCTCCTTCTCCTATTTTAGTGATTATTGATTTTTATTGAATGTTTGTGACTTTTTAACTTCATTATGTATTATTTAATTATTTTTGTACTCCACAATATGCATCTTTTTCTGTATTTCAACAATAACGGTGAGAGGGTCACTGTTCCACTATTTGTTGTACTTTGCGTCTTTCCCTGATCACTGTTAATCATTATAAACTTATTAATGCTTCTCACCTTAAGAAATCGTTTTACCTTAGCCTTAGACCGTATGCGATTCAAAATAATTTACTACATTTATTGTTCTTCCGGTTTGTCATTAAAAGATGTAAAAAACGTTTTATTTGCTGTGTACTTTTTATTTTGAATAGAATATATAAACTTGATGATTGTTGCTTTATTTTTCCAGGCATTATGTGGTCCATTTTTTTGACATTTCATTTAATTTAACTTGACTATTTGATTGTTATTATTGTGATATCAATCAAAATGTCGAGTTACTTTGAATGAAATTTCAAAAAATGGACCATAGATTGCCAATTTGCAATAAAAATATAATCACAGTAATTTTGAATATGGCGCCAGCCGCGAAAAACTGTAGATTTACAGGAATCTTCTTTTTCCACTGTTAGCGGAGATCACAACCATGTCAAATGTGTTTAAGTTTCATTTTCCGACCTGTAAGATGGCGCCACTGGTAAAATTAATTCGTCATATGAAGCGCCACGGGTCAGAATCCCATCTATCAGTGTTATGTTATCTATGGTTGTATGTACTCACACCACAAATTCTGATCATGTTGTGACTGGCTGAACGACATTCGTGTGTGTGTAACGACGACTATCCAATAGTGAATTGGAAGATAAACTCACAAAGGGAAACGAATGGGTCTAAACTGAAAACACTTTCCAAGGTCTGCACTATTTTTGTTTATGAATATGGATAGATGAATAAAAATGTTTTTTTTTTAGTTTTGTTTTTATCAGTATTTATCAGTTGATGTAATTAAATCAAGTTAGCGTTAATGGGTCGTGTTCTAGATACTCTAAAACTCTGCAACTTCTCAAATTTGGACATAGCTGCCTTTTATGATTCGGGTGCAAGAGAAAGACAGAAACAAAAATAATGTAAAGAACAAAACACCGACGAAATAAAGCAGTCAACGAGGCAAAAAGTGGCACACAAGCTACAAAAAACGACAAAGTAGCTTAAAAATAAGCACATTAAATGGAAGAAGGAGCACATGGAACAACAACTATAAGGAAATTAGAAGACAAAATAACAGGTACAGGAATATAAATGTGAACATTCTTCATTCCGGGTGAGACTCGGAATGAAGATTCCCTGCTAAGGACCCGACACAGAAAACTACCCAGATTGACCGAAGTCGATAAAGAAAGTGATTTCATTCATGGGCCTTGCTTGAATGTATCACTGCTAGGAGAATTCAAGTAATGCAAAACTGTTGCTTCAGGCTGGTCTGTGGTATCAGAAGAGGTTAAAGAATCTCCTACAAACAAAACACATCTTTATTTGGCTTGCTTATTCACAAAATTGATTGAAACTGGACAACCATCGTATTTAATGAACAAAGTTTCACCCCATTCCAATATTCATAGCCGTCATACCCGTTTCAACTATAAATTAATAATTGTCCCTCGTCATCGAACTGAACAGTATGAACAATGTTTGTTCACGACTACTTGATAATTTTAACATTTCACGTGTGCACCTTCAAGTATAATGACGTACATTATTCACCAGTGAATAATAGGTGTGGATAATGAATAGGTCACATGACACATAATTATATTGACGATTATTCATACAAACAACACAATATATTAAATATCACCGCGATTAGAATTTAAACTCATGCACAAAATTCACAGTTTATTCAAAATCTTCAATTGTTTCTTAATCAACATGTTGATAAAAATTATACCTATGTTTTCTCGGGTGATATAAACATTGACATCTTGGACGAAAACAATAACACTTTGGAGTACTTAAATGTTCTGCAGGAATTTGGTTTCATATCTACGATAAATAATCAAACACGATGATTGAAAGCTTGTTTAGATCATTTATTTATTACAACCAACCGGTTCACTGAAACAGATAATTTAATACCCATTGTAATTGAGTCAGATATTACTGACCATCATACCATTGCCTTGCAAATTATATCTGAAAGTCACCAAAAAAATCCTAAAAGCGAACCAAAATATATCAATCACATTGACTATCTTAAACTTGTACATCTGATCAAAAATGAAAGGTGGCATACGGTTTTCCATGATTCCAGTCCTAATTCTGCAACAGAGAAATTTGTTCAGATACTTTCTAATTATATAACTATTTCCACACAGACTAAAAAATATTTCAGGAAAAATACTAAAATCTCACCATGGGTTACAAATGGATTACTTACATCAATTAATAAAAAAAATGACTTGTATAAAAAGTTTAAACAAAACCCAAATGACATGGATCTAAAAAAGACATACAAAAATTATAGAAATGAAATAAAATCTCTTATTGAAAAGGCAAAACAAAACTATTATAAAGAGGAAATTAATAAGAATCAAAATAGTAATAAGGAATTGTGGAAGATAATTCAGAATATTTCTACTAACAAAAAATCTAATATTAATATTAATTCAATAAAAAATCAAACCGGGGAAATTCTAACTGATCCAAAGTTAATTTCAAATGAATTTAATACGCAATTTGCAGAAAAGGGTAAATTATTAGCTCAAAAAATTAACACACATTAACACATTAACACACTAAAAAAGAGTTTCCCAAAAAAACTGTACTCAACTCGATGGCACTGTTTCGGGCAACTTATAATGAAATTCTAGAAATAATAAAATCATTAAAACCTAAAAAAGCCGCAGGTATAGATAACATTAATAGTGAATGTTTAAAAGCCGTGGCTAAATATATTATCAACCCGCTTACTTACATAATAAACAAATGTTTTGATGATACTGTCTGGCCATCTTGCTTCAAAACATCTCTTGTTATACCGATATATAAGAAAGGTGACAAAACTTACATGTCTAACTACAGACCAATTTCTCTGATCCCGCATATCTCTAAAATATTCGAAACTTTATTAAAAAATAGACTTAACTCCTTTATTTAAAAATGTTAACTCCTTTATTAAAAAATGTAACGTAATTTCAGAACATCAGTTTGGATTTAAAGAAGGTCAGTCAACACAAGATGCAGTTTTGGAATTAACAACTAAAATTTATAACTCATTAAACCAGAGCAAACCATGTCTGTGCGTTTTCCTAGACCTGTCCAAAGCCTTCGACACGGTAAATCACGACATGCTACTGGAATCTTTGGAAGAAATTGGCATCCGAAATAAATGTCTTAAATTATTCAAAAACTATTTATCTAACCGGAACCAATTAGTTAAAGTAACTGGGGTAATGAGTGATTTAAAATCTACTGAATATGGTGTTTCGCAAGGGACAATCTTAGGACCGACATTGTTTAACATTTATATTAACAACCTATTTTCATTACAAGGGGCTGGAGACATTGTAGGATTTGCCGACGATACTGCCATATTTTACAACGATGACACATGGCTTAAACTTCAAAATAAAGTTGAAAATGACCTTGCCAGGATAAAAAGTTGGTTCGACAACAAAATTCTAACTCTAAATTTAGACAAAACCCAATACTTACCATTTTCTTGTACCTACCAATGTTAATACTCCTAATTTCGAACCCTTAAAGACTACCGTTAAAAATTCAACATTTGCCATAAATCTTGTAACAAAAATTAAATATTCAGGTATTATATTTGATAGTAATATAAAATGGAATGACCACATCACATACGTTGTTAAAAACTACAAACTATTTTATACAAATTTAGATTTTTGAAGAAGTGCATACCTTCAAATTACCTGAAGACTTTATATTTTTGTTTGGTTGAAAGCCATCTAAGATACGGGATAATTGGTTGGAGGTGTGCTCTCAAATCATATATTAATCCACTAGAAGTAATCCAGCGCAGATTCCCTAAAATAATTTTTAATAAATTTTCCCGATACCCATCAGATGATCTATATAATGAAAGTGGAGTGCTAGATGTGAAACAACTATATTACTTAACAATTGCTCTAAAATATCAAGATGTTAAAAATTTAACTCAACTGCCTCAACATGAACATAATACAAGACAAAAAACCAGTATACATTGCCAAAAATGCAAAAATCGTTATGTCAACGTTCTTTCTGGTACATTGCCCCTAAAGTGTTTAATGGAATCCCTGAAAAAATTAAAAACTTAAATGGTAAACAAATATACAAAAAGTACATGAAAAAATTCATGCATAGTAAGTCAAGACATTATTTTAGAGATATAATTGAATTCTATTTCTAGTCTACCGTACTTACCAATTTTCCCCTCTTAACACAAAAAAATCTCGTACATATCGCATCACTATCCAACATAATATATTTATTGTAATATTTTATTTGTGATATTAAGGTGTATTTATTCTTTTAATTTTTATTTATTTTAATTACCCTAGGTGTATTTTAAAAAGTAAGGTTATTCTAAAGTTAGGCATTATTTATTAATTTGATGGAGATGCATTTGTGTTTGTATTTCTTAATTTCAAATTATTTCAATTAATAAGTGTGTTTTAAAATTTAATGTAATTCTAGGCTTTAATATAATTCATAGGAAAACCTGGATAAAGACATATGATACTATACTCCCGATGAAGCAGGTAATTGATTATTTGAAATCTCTCTTGGTAACAAAATTTAATTACAATCGGTTGAAATACTAGTTACACATTTATCCGCATTTGGCTGTTTCTTTAATATTTCGTCTCTACTGTTGGGCTCTTCCAATATTATGTGCGTCCATTGAATATAATACCCACTTTCCAAGCATGTTTGCAAATACTCAGTAGTCCGGTACTTGGGTCTCCAGCACTCAGTGCGCCACTGCCCTATATGCTTATTATTCCTGATTGAAGATAACAATGAAAATATAATATGCAATACCGTCAATAAGTCGATTACTGTTGTCAGTTTTACAACGCCTTAACTGTTTATAATCAGATTAATAGAGATAAATAAATATTGGAAGAAAAAAATAGAAAAACAATAAAATCTACTTTATGATAATATAAAATATACTTTCATTGTGTAATACTCAAGACTACAATGAATAGGGCTTTGTTCAGAAATTATTTGTAGAAAACTAATTATTCTGTTTCAAGAATTAAAATGGTATTTAAAACAACAAAGATATTATGGTTTGTTGGTTTATGTTGGTATGGTTTTTTTCAACATAAAAACTTCTGCAAATTTTGTGCTACACCTGAGCCTTAAATGTTTTTGAAAAACAGCACATATAATTAAAATTTTCACATACCTACTTATTAATTCTCAAATTATTATCAAATTTTACATAAAATAATAATTGTAACCATTGATTTTTCCAAAGTAAAGTGATGGCTAGTGGCAAATAATGATTCGATATTTAGACTTGCCCTGATTCCCTATTGTCCACGACATTGTTCACTTCATATAATGATCAATTAGTTCAAAGAATTTAACCCTGAACTTCTTCGAAACACACATCCATTCTTGTGGTGTGTTTAAAGTTTCTTGAAATTCTCCTCCTTAAAAACAAGTTTGAGATGAGCATTAGCTTCATTTTTGCGTAAGATTGATTATCGCGGTGGTAGAAAATAGGGTTTCCATGAGTAAATTGAGTCCTGGAAGGCTAATCATAGTCTAATACGCTTTCTCCGAAGCCAATGATGGAATCCCTCTCTAGGAATTACAAGCGCGTTTTGTGAAAGACCCACAGAATAAAATATCTGGTTATGACGTGTGCAGATCGTACTAGTACAGACTGGCTGAGAGATGCCATCCCAACCAGAAAACCATGGGAAGGATATTGTGAGGGAAGGACCTTCCAGAGGCAATATCCTGCGCCACCCATATCCCGGATGACAAAGGCCGGAAACAGAAAACATTCTGCGAAGGCTCAAGGTCGCAAATCACGGCCTCAATATCAATCTTTTGGAAGTGTTAGATATGTCCCCCTACTATAACCTAGGGAGATTCAAATTTTAGGGTCAAGGGAAGACAGCCGAAATTTGAGCAACAGCTCCTGGAAATATTGCAGCTTTCACTCCGGAGATCGAAGAGGTCCAAGAGGAAGGAGCAGATCATCCTCAAGGAGAGAGCCTTCCCAAAAGGCACTAAGAACAGGAGAGATCAGATTCGATTTATTCGACCTTCCTAGAATCTATAGAAAGCACAAAGAGACAAACTTTGATATATATATATTGCTCTCGAAGGAGATATGATTGAAATAGAGATGACAAAAGGTCACCAAACCTAGTAAGCAAGGTAATACTTGCAGCATACGAGGCGAACTGATTCACAAAAACTAAAAACATTATTGTTACTATCATGTTTTCAGTTTTACTGTTATTAAGCTATTTTTCTCCATTCCAACACAAATACTGGAAATATGATTTAATTTCATCTCTGTCATTTAAAGAGCTTTAATTGCACAGACTTTATGAACAGTTTTTATCCCCACTACGTACGCCTCTGTCTTGTTATTATTAACTTTGATTTATCAATTTGGTTCTAGTCTCTTAGCAATGTTCAATCACGACTGGTATATTTTTTCACGAGAACACATCAACCTTAAATATGAAATATTTTTGATATGACCGCTGGCGCCAGTTAAGCTCGCCAAAATTTATTTAGTAGATATTTTGTTAAATTAATAATACTTAATTATTGCTGGCTCCCGACCAGACTAATACAGGCCAATATGTGAATTAAAATGAGATTGATAATAGCTATTTATTATTAAAAAAATAAACTAATTCATTATTTTTTCAGTTTAAAAATAGTTTTCTTGTGAACAAAAAATGATATGTATAGCTAGGAACCGGCATTATAAGATGTCGTTTTTAAACCACCTTTTGAAAACATAAAATATTGCTCTGCAGTTTTCATGCACATGGCGAAGGCTTTATAAGGTGCGCTATAAAGGAATAAATTATGAATGAAGTTCTCACCTAAACAATTTTTGCAACTTCTGAAATCGCATAATAACAAATAGATCCTCCAGAGTAAAGCGACAAGAGGCTTAGTTGTGGTGGAAAGGTAATTATAAAATTTTAGTAGCTGGACAAAATCCGTTCATGTTAATTCCACGAACTAAAAAGGTTGTATCTATTAGAATGAATGATAACGTCCGAAAAGCTAATAATATACGAAGGACTCTATTTAAAATATAAAAGTTGCTCTTCACTTCCGATATAGCAGGAAGTAAGTAGTACACCCGTCAAAATATTTTCCTCAAATTTGGCAGAACCTGTTTTTATGGAAATTCTGTGGATGGTTTGAGATTCATGTATACAGGGTGGACCGGATTTAATTGATGTATACAGAGAACTCGTAAACCGCAATAGATACAATATCGAATAATTTTTTTTAAACCATTACACCTGGTCGAGAACAACGACCAACCAGCAATTTTGTCGAATATCGAATAAATAGAGAAAAAGTGTGTTACATTGATGGGAAACTGGAGATTGGGAATTTAATCTCGACTAGTTCTGGAGATATTCGAAAAATCCGAAAATAGTTCTTTCCATTTTTTCAATGTGCCGTTGTAATTATAAGAGATATCTGTATGAAAATTATAATTTTTTTCAAGCGAGGTTTTCTGTCAATTACCATACCAAAAGCTTGACGTTCGTCTTTACAGGGTTACTCAATTTTCTTAAATTCGGACCTTGATTTTTTATTGCAATTTTTTTAGGTTTTGTATAGATACATACAATGATAATATGTTCGACGATTCTACCGAATCTTCATCTTTTTTGTGTTCGCTCTCCTTCACTAAAGTTAAATTCATTAATTCAAATTTTGGTAATTAAAAAGGAATGTCTAAAGAAAATGAATGCACTAAACATATGCCCACAAATCTGTTAAATAGGGAACGGGAAATGTGTGAATATCGGTTAACAAGAACTAGGTGTTACGGACCGAACTAAACATAATCGTTTTATAACTTCGTAGTAGTATTAAACTTCTGAGAATTCGAAAAGAGCAAAGTTTCTCTCCTATTAAATCAAATAGTCTGTGAATAATTTACCTAATCGAAATTTCCATGAAATATTTCCTGACGTAAAGTTGAATACACTCTATTTTCTTACACGTTTGTTTTTGTCTTTAATATTTTTTTTAAGACCGACCAGAAAATATACACCTTCTGCACAATTTTTCGTCCAGAAAATAACGTTTTGCCGATCTAGACCGGAAAATTGACGCTAGGGACCGGAAAAAGCTTTAGCCGGTCCTGACCATTTTGTTTTAATCTTTCCAATCGCTCTTTCATAATACAATCTTCCTTGATTTCGTCACTATGGTAACCACGTTTCGATATATTGTCGAGTGATGACAGTTCGTTGATTTCTAATTTGTCGCTTATGTCAAACTTATTATTTTATCTGGTTCTAGTTTTGTTAATCACTTTGTTATAAAAAGTAAAGTGAAGAATTGGATGTATCTTGATGTGTCCGTCTTAAAAAAATAATGTACGTTACGCACCCGAAAAACACTACTTCCCGGTCTTGTAACATAAATTACTAATATATTTACATTAACGATTTTCTCAAAAGTCATGTTAGCCGTGGATGTAACAGTCAATACGAATGTCAAAATGTTCATTCATCTGTCAATTGAAATATGCTATGCTAAATACTCTAGTTTGAAAAGAAAGATGAAAGAAAGATATGTACGATGTATATAGTTGAAGTAATACCCTTCTTGGTGTGCGTCATCGATTGTTAATGTCTTTCTAACACATTACGTAGGAAGAAATGGAAAAAAAGGAAGGTCTGTGATTAATCCTAATCAAAATATCTCAATAATGAACCGTTTAAATGTATTACAAACGCTAACCCCAATCTTTGACTTACAAAAAGTTGATTGGTTGATGCTTAGATTACGCTCCAGCTCAACCTATCAATCGAGAGTTTAAAATACTATGAAGGCGTTAATTTCGTAGCGGTAATAAGTCTTACGTCTTTTTCTACTGTCACACTGACAGGCCTGTACTTTGTTGTTTACGGTCAATTATTATTTATGAAAAGTGAATATTAATCTTATTGCTTTATTTATATGAATAATACAAAAATATGCATCAAAACACGGAAAAACATCAGTATTTTGAAAGCTCTCAAGTATTTTCAGTTAGAAAAAGTAGCTGGTAATTATTAATTGCATAGCCTTTTCGAATTTGGCTAAATACAATCCTGATGATCTTATTTATCAAATTCAAGGTTAGCTATATGTCAAAATAGCAAATAAAATAAACGACATGCCGAAAACCCGGATATACGTCACAATTGATGACGCACACCAAGAAGGGTATTATTTTAACTATACCTAAAATGTCAAGGATGACGTTTTGTCGTTAATGGAGACGAGAATTTCGTGATCGATATTTTCACGAAAATATACTAACAGTGGAATATTAAATCTAAGAAACAAGCATTTTTATGCCACTGCAAACCCCATTCAGTGAGGGAAGCTAGGCCACAGATCTGTTTCTCGCAAAATGTTTGGTATATATATATATAGGCTATTCATTCCTGTCGGAATGGTGGCCGCTGATTTCAGCTCATCAGATTCATTTTTTTGCGGTGAATCAATCCGCTGTTTTCTCCTTATTTATTTTCCCTTATAAATTACTATGAGTTTTTGCTTCTTCTGTTATCTTCTTCCATGTTTTCCTGTCCTTTATATCTATTTTCCATTTGTTTATATTCATTTTTCGTATATCTTCTCTAATTTGATCTTCCCATCTTGCCTTCGGTCTTCCTTTTAGTCTGCTTAGTTGTGGTGTCCAGTTTGTTATTCTTCTTATTATTGTTGATGTCTCCCTTCTAGTTACATGTCCATACCATTTTAACCTTTGAGCTTTTATGAACCTCACGATATCTTCTCCTTTCATCTTCTCTCTAATTTCATGATTCATCATTTTTCTGAATTCCCCCTCTTCTGTTTTCACTGGGCCAAAAATTTTCCTTAATATTTTTCTCTCAGCTATCCTTAAGTTTTCTTCGTTTTTACTTGTCAAACACATAGTCTCTGCGGCATATGTCATTGTTGGTCTTATAGCAGCTTTGTACAATTTCAATTTGGTGTTTTTACTTAAATGTCTGTCATTCATCAATTTATTGTACTTCCAGTACGCCTTATTTCCCGCTTTTATTCTTTCTGCTATCACTACTTTTCTATCATTTTTCTCGTTTATCATCACACCTAAATATTTAAAATTTTCTACTTTTCCAAAATAGTAATTCTGTATTCTTATTTCGTTTATATTTTTCGTTGTTTCCCTGCTGACTATCATGTATTTAGTTTTTTCTTCATTTATTTCTAAGCCTCTTCTTTTCGCTTCTCCAGCCAAATCGCATAGCATCTTATCCAGGCTGTTTCTATTTCTTGCAATTAAAGCGAGGTCGTCTGCATATCCTATTATTTGTGTCATATTCTGAGAAATTATAGTTCCCCGAGTTATCGCTTTAATCGCTCCGTCTAACGCTATATTGAACAGCGTGGTTGATAGTGCATCACCCTGTCTTACATCTTTTTCAATAGCAATTTCTTCTGTGTATCCCTCATCTGTTATTACTTTGGTTTTCGAATTGTTAAATGACATTTTTGTTAGCCTGATAAGTTTTTTCGGTATTCCCATTTTATGCAGTTCCTCTAATAGTTCATATCTCTTAACACTATCGAATGCTTGCTTAAAATCCACAAACAATATATGCAAATTTATTCCATACTCGTAACATTTTTCTATCGTTTGTGTCATTACATGAACGGCATCTATTGTCGATTTCCCACCTCGAAACCCATATCGGTAATCTCCTAGTTTCTTTTCCGAGTATTTAGTTATTTTCTGTCTTATTAGTGACGTTAGTATCTTATATGTCGTATTAAGTAGGGTTATTCCTCGGTAGTTTTGGCACTTTGTTTGGTCTCCCTTTTTAAAGATAGGTTTTGTTTGGTATGGTCTAACCAATAAACAAATAAATTGGACCAATATTAGTTAATTTGAACCAGTTCCGATATTTAAAGCTACTGGGTGGAGTATTCGAATGGTAGACGTCAATGAATAGTACCTAGATGCATTTCGAAAATGGTACCTACTGAAAATACTTGATGTAGCTACATCTTCTATGTCAAAGAGAATCGAGCTATGTATTGCACAGAATGGACGTTATTTTGAATAACTTTGATGACTAATTTCTGATTGAATCTCTATCTTATTATTACCCAAGAATGTCATTTGTAAAATTCATTATTATTTGTTCATTGTCACTTAGTTTCAAAATAAATTGTTCAATTTGGATACCTAGTTAATAATTTTGTTCAAGAATTCTCATGCAATGCCCAATATTATGAAATTATTAATTTGGAGAGCAGACATAAGAAAGATAATGATTTTTGCTTTTGCTATTATAATTGTATATACAGAATCTAAAAAAATTGCAATTGAAAATCCAGGTCCGTATTTAAGAAAATAAAAATGATGGTGACCCTATAAAGACGAAACGTCGTAACAATGCTTTATACTACATTTATACACTAGCTCTGCATTCCGGAACAAAACTAGTGAGACATAAATATCGGACACCCCACGCTATTAATTTTCTCTTAAATGATTTTATCTCTGAATTGAGAATTTTTTTTACTTGTCAGTTCGATTACCTATAAAGCGAGTGTTTCAGCTTTTTCTAACTGAAATTTATTTTTTACTTTTTAGTTCGATAAGGTAGATATCTGCTTTTTTAGTTTTTGGAAACTCGATGCCAGGTCAAAGTTATGTTTTTTCAAATGGAACACCCTATATTTTCATGATCTATTGTATAGTCGGTTCTTCACGAGTGTGCAGCATTTTGAATCAATCTGACCGCTTAGAGTTAACCAGGAACGGGTTTAAAGGTTATAGCGTTATAAATGGAACAGACTATTTTTTATTATTGTATTGTATTGTCATCTGGTCTCTATAAGCTCAAAAAGTGTGACTTGAATCTGTTCGCTTAAATTGGGTCAAAATCGAGTCCAAAGAAGTCAGTTTCCAGCTGAGCAGTTATAACATCTTAAAAAGAAAGGCACATAAATCAGAAAAAATCTAGCTGTCACTTTCCTGAATTGGTGAATCTCCCTTGACATAATAATATAATCTCCAGAATCGACAAATAAATTCCTTGAATATTTGTGAAAGCTGTTTGATTAATGATAACATCTTATGTAGTCGGGCGCTTCACAACGATGAACTTATATGAGAATTTCCGAATATTGCATGTCTTCTGCAGTATTAGAATACCTTGCAGTATATGTTTGGCCGTTTCTATCTCTTCCCTGTATTGTCTGCGGAAAACTTTTGCGTTGTGTAGCTCCGTTCTTTATAGGTGTCTTCTCATTGGACAGTGAACGGTGGGAAGACCTGTTATTATTTTGACTTGATTTCCACTCATTTTCCAGCTTTGTGCTTCCACGGTTCTTCAATAAATATGTCTGCAGGTCCTGAGAGTTAATAATCACTATTTTGTTAGTTCATCGGCATTCTCAAGCCACAGTTTCTCAGAACAAACACTAAAGCTTTTCTGTTGTGTTCTGAAAGAACACTGACTTCTCTCCGTAACTTTTGGGTTCACAACAGCCTAATGTAGCCCAAGTGCTGTGAGCCCACACTCACCCTCCCTACTCTACAGATACAGATACGCACTCTCCTCATATTCATTCGCATCGCGCAATGCAAAATAGCGTACAATTTTGAATTATTTGTTTCTAGTGAAATTCTTATTTGTGAAACTCTCATATGAATATTTTGGATTTATATGGTCTGTTGTTTCCATTTCTAGAATGTTACCTCCCACTATGGCAATTATTCTATTGTGATCCTAGCCGCTCCTTTTAATTTGTGGCCTTAGAAGTCCCATTGGTACCAGTCTTCGAATCTTGATCAACTCATACCAAAGATGCGTATGCGATCATTGACTTCACTACAATGTTATAATTATATTCAATACATCGCTTCGGAACCTAAGCCCCCATGTTTTCCAGTGTGCTGGTCTGACTATCCATGTTGCAAATAAAAAGGTAAAATATTGAACTTTCCCCTATAATTTGTTACTGTTTCGCAGGATTCTCCCTATATCACACATATTATCCATATCAATTTAATAAACATGGGTTCTTCCGTTTCTTCACCAGTTTCCACATCCTGAATTTCTTAATAAAGAAGTTTCGATAGAATGGAAAAGTTGAAAATTGAATTTTCCTATATATTGAATGAAACTGTTTTTCACGTTAGTCTTCGTATTCCGAATATCATTTTAACAAATTAAAATCCAAAGATCAAAGTTAAATAATGATTAGAGTTATTCAAAAATATGAAAGAACATTCTTATTCTTCTCGTGATGGATTTTATTATATCATAAGAAATATTTTATACTCTGCATGGCGCCAAGCAACGAATATTTTCCGCCATTCATAATGCAATTTTAGATTATTAAGTGACACCGATATATAAATAGACATCCTTCACTTCACTGATATTGTTGTCACCCAATATTTGACCTTTGATCGTACTATAACTATTTTATGCATAGAAAAAGTGAAGAATGGAAGTATTTATAGTTTATACTTATTGCATTGTTTTATTGTTATACAATTATTTTTATGACAGCACCGATTAAGAAGACGTTATTTATAACAACGATTCAGGGATCCACCTCCACTTGACTCCATAAGATAATTATATATTATACAATAGAATTTTTCATTGAGAACTATATGAATCACTTCTTTATAAACAAATGAAGGAATTCAAAATAGGTGAAAATAAGTTTGTTTAATAGGATATGGGGAGAACAGCGGGTGCATATTGTGAATGAACAGCGTCCATAAGCAGCAAAGACGTTAAACAAGCAGACTTCATCTGAGTCCTTGAAACCGATATATTACAGAAGGAATCCCCTGTATTACTCGACGTTGCTAGTGGTCGGAACAGAGCGCTCATGATTTTTGATGTGTTCCACAGTAGTTGTTTGATCAACTGCCTTCTGTTATGTGTGTTTTGCGACGACTCTATAAGGGGCAAAGAATTGAAACTGGAGACGACCCTATAGAGTGGTTCCACTTATTAAAGCTGCTCTTTGCTGAAACCTCTGCACCACTTATTGTTATTTTTGAAAGTTCGCGTAGATAGCTAGTTTGTCTCTCGGTTTTGGGCAAATGTTGGAATGGTATAGTCCTCTTCACTTGACGTATTTAGTTTTATTCGGCATGTCGTCTGTCCATGGTGAAATTTCTGGCAGTTGCAGCATTTTGTCGATCCATTTTCTCTTCCCATCTCATCCTCACGTGGATGTGTGAGATTTTGCTCAGTTTCCCATTTTCTTCTACGTCTAGCTCCATGATGTCGTCTTCTTTCACAGTATGGAGATCGTCGGTCTAATTAATTTCACCATTCCACACTTCTATTTGATAAGATCGGGTGACTACCACACCAAATTGATATGGTAGTCTCTGTTTTTCATCATAGGCGTTGACTGATTCGCGAAATAATTTGATATTCATACGTAGTTTTAGCATTGTTCAATACAAATACAATGATAATAATGTTACGAATTCACTGATTCTGAAGCCGGTCCTGTCGCAAACTATGAATGCGATCTTTCTAGAAAGGTTCTTTCGCAGGTAATATTCAAACTGTTCTCGAAAGTACAAGGCGTATAATGGTTTATCGCGAATGTTCTCGATTTATAAAGTATACGCAGAGGTGGTGAATTCAAGAAAGGTCTAGAGATTCGAGGAACTATATATACGCGAGTTTTCGAGTGAGAGGAGAGTTGTTCAGTATACTGTGAATCGGTGAACAGTTTCAGTATACAGTGAGTGAGCAGAAAGTGAATATAAATAGTGTTGAAGATAAATTAGGACAATTATTATACCGAGTGTAGATAAATCAATAGACATTAAGTAGTGTGTATATAAATTAAGTTTATTATAGTGTGTAAGTGTTTCTTCAATAAATTAATAGTAATTAGCCATAGTGAGTGTATAATTTTATCCCACGGTAAAAACAGTTCAAATTCATAAGAAAACCATCACATTATAAGAAAAACATTACAATAATAATGGGCAACAAAGTAGAGAACCTGCGTGACCTTGATAATTATACACTAGCGTCCATGGTGGCGAGAATTAGCATCTACTTTGTGATATAAGTGGAATTTTATAGGGAGATGGAATGTGGGGGAGGTTATTGAACAAAAAAAATGTCAAACGTTATAATAATTGAAAGAGGATTCCAGAAATTTTTTGTCTCGGTCAATGTTTCCAAAAGTAGCCATGTAAAATATGATGAATAGTGGAAATCAGATAGTACAAATTTTATAATCACGTCTAGAAATTTGAAAAAGTGCATTGCTTTGTTCATAATAATTTTCTCAAGTTAACAATAAATGACTGATTATCCAGTTTTGCTAACTTATATTACTTATCATAAACAATGATATACGAAACTATGTATAA
Organism: Galerucella calmariensis; assembly: GCA_910591675.1. Classification (NCBI taxonomy): domain Eukaryota; kingdom Metazoa; phylum Arthropoda; class Insecta; order Coleoptera; family Chrysomelidae; genus Galerucella; species Galerucella calmariensis. Next base: position 25,858 of record CAJUYG010000944.1, on the reverse strand, counting down.
AATATTAACGTCTTGCGTTACTAACCATAATCACAGACATCTGGACCAAATAAAAATCCTGTCGGAAGAACAGAACGGGTAGAGGCGAGATCACCAAGGCTGCAAAGAGCAGCTCATTATCGACTCGGTAATATTAAAACTGGCGCAAAAGAAACAGCGCAGCATCTACACGGCATTTGTAGAATACTGAAAATCATTTGATAGACTTCCACATTCCTGGCTTGTTGAAGTTTCGCAAATTCACACCATCCTACTTCTCTTGAATCATATATGAAGCACTGGAAAACGAACCTTAATTTACAATTGAATGGTCAATACCTCGAAACTGATGGAATTTCCATCCGTAGGGAGATCTTCCAGGGTGACTTACTCCACTTTGGTTTTGTTTGGCAATTAACCCACTTTCCAATTTACTTAAGGATATTACGGCTATAAACTAAGAGCCAAGAGGAACACTAGATGCACTGTTTCACACCTTGAGTACATAAATGACATCAAAGTATACGCATCAAACCAGCGAGATGTGTTAATACCCAACGGGAACGTTATAAATGCCATGCAGAATGGTGGAGCCTACAAATATCTAGGATTTTATCAAACTAAGTTTCTAGACCACTAAAAAGCAAAAACCAAAATAAGAGGCTAGTTCACTCGAAGGGTAAAAGAGGGAGGAAGAGCTCTAGCGGACTTAATTGAATCACATAACAAACGAATATCTACACTACAAGAATTCTTCATTGGCAAAGTTCAAACATGAACTTTGCATGAACAATTGAACTTTGCATTGCATGAGCTGGTCGCAAAAAAAGATTAAAAATATTCCCCCTCAGATCTTGCCCTGATAAGAAACTTATCGTTACACACTCTGACAAACAGGCGAAGAAGGCCCAGAAAGGACTTCAGGATCATCACGCTCTCAATCAACCTTATATCGACAAGGAAGTTTCAATTAAATGGCTATCTGATGGAATATTATTCCCAGAAACAAAAAAATTGTTGATAACAAATAATTAATAAAAACAATTAAAGACATTTTCCACAACAGATCCAAACATGGAGCAGGACATTTAACTGAGCTAAAGAGTCAGGCAATTGGGAGCTTTATAGAACTACTCTAACATGTTACAATAAAGAAATCAGAAAAGCAAATCGGGAGTCTTGGCAAAGTCCTATGAGAGTATTTCTGATATACCTCGTGGTACTAGAATTCACAAGATTCTCTCTAAAGAGTCGATTGCCGAGATTGGGTGGATGAAGCGACCTGATGGCACTTTCACGACCTCCAGAGAAGAAACGTTAGAGCTTTTGATTAAAAACTACTTTCCTGGAAGTTTGACTCTGGATAACAATCGACCTCCACACCTTGAGGGCGCAGGGAGGTCGAAAAAAATCCATTGGGAGGCCGCCAAGGAAGTTATCACAGCACCAGCAGTTGAATTGGCAATCAAATCTTCTCGGCCTTCCAAATCTCCTGGTGAGGATGGCATATTTCCAGCTCTGTTGCAAAATGGACTGGAATTACTTTTACCCATTCTCATTAAACTGTATGAAGCCAGTCTGGCGTGAAATTACATACCATCAAGTTGGTTAGCGGCTAGAGTGGTATATATACCGAATGGTTTCCAGGGGCTGCCCTCAAGGCGGAGTATTATCTCTCCGCTACTATGGTAACTATTTATGGATAACTTACTTAGCGCTCTTGAAAAAAGAGGGGTAGAACTGCAAGCGTATGTAGATGACCTTCTCATGATGGCAAGGGAGGGTAGCATATAATGTCCTCCAAAAGACATTGGACGATGTCCACAGTTGGTGTCAGAGGCAACAGATGTAAGTTAACCCTGGTGAAACTGTAATAGTTCCCTTCACTAGGAAAAAAAAGTTGGAGGATCTTCCTCCACTTTCCTACAATGGTGAGGTTATTCCATTTGCAGAGGAAGTAAAATATTTTGGGATTATCCTGGATATGAAACTTACTTGGAACGCTCACTTGGAAAAAGTTATTCATCAGGCCAGACTATCCTTGTGAACATATCGCAAGATCTATGGAAAATCTTGTGGCTTGAGACCAAAACAAATCTATTGGATATATGTGATGATCGTTAGACCAATAAACACATATGGAGCTATTGCCTGGTGGCCTAAAGCTTCACAGCGAACGGCCCAAGCAAAGCTCTCTGGTTTACGGAAACAGGCTTGTCTGGCAATTACTGGTGCTATCAGCTCCACCCCGCAGCAGCCATTGAAATCTTTCTGAACCTACATCCTCTACATATATTTTTGGCAAGAGAGGCTAGATGGACAGCATACAGAATTGCGCATATTTCTAATTACACAAATCAGGCTTATAATACATAACGGAGCAAAATGCTAGTGGACACTGAACGTCACAGTATTGTGACATAATGCCCCCAACAGTAGACTACGACCTGCCGTAAGGATGAACTATTAGGAGTAGACATCTTTTGGTACACAGATGGCTCAAAAACACCCTCAGGCTCTGGTACAGTTGTATACAGGCGCAGACCTAGGACAAAAATTTCAACCTCCTTAGGATCCTACGCAACCGTATTTTAGGCGAAAATTTACGCTATTGTTTCATGTGTGGAGGGATTGGAGCAAGCCAATCTCATACATAGAACAATAGAAATTTCCTCGGACAGCCAAGCGGCTTTGAAAGCACTTAGCTCTCACCGTGTAACGTCGAAATTGGTTTTAGACTGCCGAAAAGACCCAATAAAGTTTTGTTGGTCTGGATACATGGCCATTCTGGCATGGATGGAAACGAGAAGGCAGACTCTCTTGAAGGGAGGGTGTCGCACGTGTTTCTATCGGAACGGAACCTTCTATTGGCATCGCAATGAGTTTTGCCAAAAAACAATAAATACTTGGACTGCAAGAAGAGATTTAGACTTCTGGCATAATTTACCAGGATTGGTTCATTATACATCCTTCGAAGAATGTCTCCAAACAAATGTTAGACTATAGCTGGCATGACCTACGTTGTCTAACAGGTCTCTTACCAGGCCAATGTCATCTGAATCATCATATGTTGAAACTTGGACTGTCGGAAGATCCGACCTGCTGTCTTTGTCTGGAAGATGATGAAATAGCAGAGCATATAATTGGTGCCTGACTCGCCGCGGCTCGAATCACGTATCTGATGTTTGGCAGGGTCTCTCTCTCGCCCTCGGACCTGAAATATCATTCACCAAATAAATCAATCGACTTTATTAAGAATTTGTTTGATGAAATCTGAATACGTGTGAGCCACAATAGACCCTTGCGAGTCTTAGTGGAGGGCCATATAGACCCACTCACGACTCACCACACACCTAACCTAACCTAACCTAGTGTCAGACAAGTGGAAAAGGTGTCAACAAACAACAGAGACGATACAACATATTACGTCGGAATGATCAGTGACAGCTAATAGTGATTACCTAAGCAGGCACATTGAACTCTGAGAGCTGGCCAACAAACTTGGATTAGTTAACACCTAGAAGTACCATCTGCATTTAATTCTAGAATTCTAGAGAATGCTGATTTTAGACTATGCTAAACCCAATAACAACAATATTCTAGACAAGGACAACGAGAAAATTGCAGAATTCACTGATCTTGCAATTGAGGTAGGATAGATGTGGCATACAGAGATAGTAGGTAAATGAGGTGCAGGTTATCGTTTTATCTACGGGACTAATTCCCAAAACTCTACAAGACAGCCTCGCCAAACTAGGTTTTCAACACAACAACACGGCTTACGTAGATCACATGAAAGCATTCGATACCGTTCCACTTGTTGAAGTTTTGCAAATTCATTGGCAAGGCTAAAACATCCGAATTGCATGACCTGGCCGCGAAAGAAGATGAAAACCATTCCCCCTTAGATTTTGTGATAATGTTGATAATTGTACTATTATCATTCATATAATATGAATGAGATCCACGTTTTATATGCTATTGAACAAATTATATATTTAATAAGTATAATATCGATGGCCTAATGTTAATACCCCGTATCTGCAAAAAATCAAAAATTTGTTTTTTCGCTAAAAGATGTCACCAGTAGTCTCCTTTACATGCCAGTGAATTCCCTGTATCGTTATCTTATTAGAACGCGCCAAATATTTCACTATTCAATAAACCGTATCGCGCTAAGATAATATTTTTAAAGAATACCCCGTATCGGTCATTTTACAATGAGTGTTAACAGGTGTTATTGTGGACTGAGCTAATATGGATAATAATTTAAAGATAATGTCTAATAATGCGGTATGTATTTTTATATTTCGTTTATAAATAGGATTAGAAAAGTATTTTTAATTAAATTACAAAATATTTATGTAAAAAGATTTACTAAAGTGTTATTTATTTGTTTACATTACGATACGGTTTATTAAAATTCTAATATGCTTTTAAGTTTTCTGTAAGATACGGGGTATTATTTATTTTTACAATTTTTTTTTAGATTGGGTACCTACCTAGGAGCAGAAGAATTCTTGCTTCCGCCTTACAAAATGTTTCTTCCAATGACGACAAAACAAATAATAAAAGCAAAGGTAATTTAGATAAGTAAGCTAGTACAAATGAAGCTGAAAACGTTTTAATTATTAATAATATTCCTGACTTAGTGGTGGTCAACGACCAAGACATTGAAAATCTTTGCAGTCAGGTTCTAGATCAACTGGATACCTTGGTCAATACACAACATGAGGATAAACAAACCAGCAATATAACGGAGCATATTATCGAATATCAAGCAAGCTGTTCAACATTGGTAGAGGAAACTAATGAAGAATTACTTTCTTTCCACACAATTTCCGAAAATTCAAATGGAGCCATGCAAATTGATAAAGAGGAACGGTTTAATGCAGTTTCAGCTTCTGCAAGCGAAAAGGATGATGATCCTGAATATATACCATTACAAGATAAACAAAACGGTCATAGTGATAGTGATTTAAGTGATAACGAAAACATTGGCATTGATATTCATGCTGTAACAGATATAAAAGAAAATGATGAGACATCGACCTCTAAAAAAAGAAAGAGAAAGGCAAAAGAATGCGAATGGCCCAGAAACAAAATTAAGAATCTAAGGGTATGCGGTAAAGAGTATAAAGGATATAAAAGAAGTAAAGATGGAAAAGTTACTGATGGCATACCTCGACCTGAACGAATAATGGGAGAAATCTGCAATTCTGTTGCCTGCCAAAAATCCAAAAAACACTTTTGCCAAGTATTCTCTGATGAAGAAAGATGCTCTATTTTTGACAAATATTACGAGAGAAGCAAGACGTAATCCCTTTCCAATAGATACTTATTACGTAACACATGGCTTTTTTCTATATTATGCAATACCATCAACATGGAGTTATAATTCCATACGTCCTGGAAGGAAAAAAAATGAGCCCACAGTGACGGATCTTAGATATTTGCACTATAGTCCGACACAGAAACAAATTTTGTTCAAAATCAATTTTGATGATGAACTCCAGCCACTACCTTGTAGGAACATCAAATATCCCAAAATTGACGAGTATCCAGTTTTACACAATGAACGGCTTAAGATAAAATATCAAAAGTTTAAACATCTGCAAGAATTGAAGGCAGTTCTACCAGCTGACTGTGCAGAATTTTATGACAATTTGCCACATCATTTACAATAACAGTTAACTTAATATCGAATATTTTCAAGTAATATTTTTTGCAAATGCAATATTTTATAATAAACTTAAAAAAATATTATTGGGTTCTTAAATTTCGAATATCCTTACCATATTAGATCTTTCTTAGTAAATTTTCATAAAAATAATATCCCGTATGTGATTATTTATTTCTGTTTTTTTTTGCTAATAACCCGTATCTACAACCAGAATAATTCAATATGACTTTAATATAATTTTATCATAGTGTCATTTTTAGAATTCAAAATTAATTTTTGTAAAGTAAAATGAACAATTTTGCCGAAGAAATACCTAAATAAAACGTTTTTTTCACCTCCTGTAAAATTTGCTATTTTTAAGATACGGGGTATTAACATTAAGCCATCGATATAATATAATAATAATTTTTATTCACAGAAAGAAAAGTATTTACAATAATAAATGTGAACAAAAAAAAAGAAGCTACCGATAGGTGAAAACACCTGTTTCGGGAATATCAATAAATAATTATCATTGGAAATCTCCAATACAAAAAATAGGAAAACTGACTTGGACATATATCTTGAAACAAAAATTGAATAAGATTACAAGAACTGTATTACAAAACGCGTTTTAGCCATATTTCCATAATAAGCAAAAAAGCACTATCCCTAAGGAACCGACTTTCACCAGACGAGGGGTTTTCAATTGGCGAAGCAGCTACTACTTAGAACAACAGATCCATATATTCTCAAATAAAGCTAATTAGGGTGCATTCCCCAGGATCCCCCCAATTGTCACCACTGGATAACTTTATTCGGGGGTATGTTAATAATAAAGTAATTGCTGAACCTGTCACTACCAAAGTGGATATGATAAATAGAGTTCTTCATACCTTCAACGAAATGGATAGGGAATTCATTCCAAGAGCTACTATGGTTGAAATAATACCTTTCTTGGTGTGCGTCATAGATTATTAATGTCTTTCTAACTCATTACGTAGGAAGAAATGGAAAAAAGGCAGGTCTGTGATTAATCCTAATCAAAATATCACAATAATGAACCGTTTAAATGTATTACAAACGTTAACCCTAATCTTTGACTTACAAAAATTTGATTGGTTGATGTTTAGGTTACGCTCAAGCTCAACCTATCAATCGAGAGTTTAAAATACTATGAAGGCGTTACTTTCGTAGCGGTAATAAGTTTTACGTCTTTTTCTACTGTCCCACTGACAGTTCTTGACAGGTCTGTACTTTGTTGTTTACGGTCAATTATTATTTATGAAAAGTGAATATTAATCTTATTGTTTCATTTATATGAATAATACAAAAATATGCATGAATACACGGAAAAGCATCACTATTTTGAAAGGTCTCAAGTATTTTCAGTTAGAAAAAGAAGCTGGTACCTAATTATTAATTGCATAGCCTTCTCGAATTTGGCTAAATACAATCCTGATGATCTTATTTATCAAATTTAAGGTTAGCTATATGTCAAAATAGCAAATAAAATAAACGACATGCCGAAAACCCGGATATACGTCACAATCGATGACGCACACCAAGAAGGATATTATTTTAACTATAACTTTATCAAAATAATCCAGATATGTTTGGAAGTTGATGGACAAAATTTTGAACATTTGTTACTTCAGTAAGCTTCTATTCCAAATTTGTCTATTTTTGAATGTTAAAGCGTTCATTGTTTGTTTTATTGAGAAAATTAAATTCTCTTAAGTTTGGTATTGAAGAAATAGATAGTAGAGAATTTTAACTTGTCTTAAATTTCTCACGTATATGTAACGAACTGCGCATGTGTAGACCCGTTACGTCTCAGCCGATACGATGCGTTGAACGTATTGTTACGTACCCTACTCCGTATACTTAAACGTATCCGTATCCCGACCAAAGTCAGTATTCCGTGCTATTAGTGCTATATTACATCATCTTCCTCGTCTAGCAGCAATTTATTATTTAATATCGCCCCCATTTTACGTTTTACAAAAATATAAAAAGGTTAAAGAAAAAACTTTGAGGTTATACAATTAAAAACAGATCGAACAGATACGTTTTCTGCTAAAAAGGTTTTCCTTAAAATTCTTTACGTCAACGTAACTCCAATACGGATACGAAGATACGTGTAAAAACTTATGACAAGCTAAAAGTGTCTTATTATAGGGAGCCTTAATGCGAATAGAAAGTGGATAATATATAATTTCAGTATAGTCAATCATATACAGTATGTTCCATTCGAAAAAAATTAACTATGTGAATATTTTAGATGACGAATATACTCCAATTTTGAGCGCACTTCATATGATAAGAATAACAATTTCAAAATAATAAACGATACAATGTATTGTCGTGTGAACTTTCTGAAAAATGTAAGCCTTCACCCAAGTTACGTTAGAAGATATTGAATGTTTTCTACATAGTGAAAATGTGTGGTTACATTAAAAAAAATTATAACTCAAAAGGGTTAAAGTTAGGCCTAGGAAAATAATAACAAAAGTTGTTTAGAATAACGTAAATATACAAAAAACTTGAAAATGTACAGGGTGTCCCATTAAAAAAACAAAATCAGAGTCAACTTCTGGTTATGGATGTCAATATTTCCAATAAATCGAGATCCGCCTAAACGACGGTTTATCGGTCGCACTTTTTATTAAATGGGACTCGTAGAGCATTTAATTTGAGTTTGCTCCTTTTATATTAATTTGTTTTTTATTCTGCTTTATAGTCTCATGCTGCAAGTTCTTTTATTGTTTGTAACTTGAAGTCTCCCTTACAGACTCTGTACCTACTGTTCAATTATTATTGCTCGAAACTTCATGGTACTATCGTATTTAAAGTGATGATATTTCCGTCATATTTTTCAATTAAAACTGCGGAAAAATTTCGTCAAAAGAAGTTCACAGTGTATTTCATCATTAGATATCATTTGCGTGGCGCTGTCTGGAACAAAATGTGGAATAATGTTCCTTGCCTAAAGTTATAACTCCATGCCGATTTTGATAACAATTATTGATTAATATATCGACAGTGAAAAATATTCAACGTCCAGTATCTTTTTGAAGGACGATATTCTATTGAGGCATATTTCATCCTATATTCAACAGTCAATTGAATCACTCCCGATATGATAGAACGTAGGTATTTGTTGGTTGGGCATGGAAGAGTAAGAAACAGCATCACACATAATCTTCGAATGTAATAGAATTATTGTATTTGATGGTTTTGTAATTTTGTGTTTCTATAAATTTTTCTAAAAATATTGGTTGTAATGTCACTTTTTCCAATTTTTTTTTATAATTAATTAATTTATTACAAGTGATAGAAAACCGTTGGATGTGTATTTGTTTAGTTGTATTAATTTCTTGATCAAAATTATATTTGTTCCTAGGAACTCAAAATGCTTTAATATGCTGCTAAATCATGTAGCATGGGATGATTAAACCTACATGTATAGTGTATCTAATGTCAATGTGATGACCTTGAATTGTATTACATATTTTATGCAGGTTAATTTTAATCCACTATATTAATTTAAATTACATTTTAAAAGCATTGATTCACAATATTCGAATTTATAAAAAAAATTTGTACACTTCATAGGGTGGCTTTTTCCTTCAAAGGGATTAAAAATATGGGTCATCACATTAACAATAGTTACACTTATACCTACATTATTATTCTTTCATACGTGAACAGTGAAAATATAGAATAAACGACGTGAATATAGATTAGAAGAACTATTAGCTTTCCAGGCTATGAAAAAGTTGATGCAGCTTTTTGCTATTGAGAATTTAGAACAAGCTGATCATAACCGAATAAATAACATCCAGCGACGTCCACACAATCGACTAAAATCGACTTTAGTCTCCGTTGCTAGAGACTAAAGTCCCAAGTGATATGAAGTGACAGTTAAAATCCCAAGGGATTTAAAGTACAATAGTAACCATAGTAACATTAATCTTTATTTGTTCACCTGACAAATGATCCGTACTGTTGTTCATATAGTTTTCTCGATTTTTGTGGTATTACTTCTTGAGTAATTTCTTCAGCAGCCAGATCTACGTTGAATTCTTCACTTTTATTCATTTCCACTGATTTTCTCTACGTTTACGATGGCGCCGTTTTGACAGTGACTATGACAGTGATAGAATACGATGTTTACTGTGTTGTGGCTTCAAATGAGGTAGTATCAATTTTTATTTAAAAATTATGTAGAATTACCAGAATTGCAAAAAATAGCGCATACACTTCTCGACTAAAGTGACATTAATCCCTTAGGTGCATTGCTTCCCTTAGGCTCCGTTACGCTCCGCCCTCAGGAATCAAACACCACCCGCGGGATTAAATGGGTCACTTTAGTCGCTTGGTGTATAATACTATTATGTGCTTCGCATGGATTATCTGACGTATTACAAACTTTCCATACTCAGCACATAAAGTATCACTTATTAAAAAAACAACACTTCCACTAGTGCGATGGAAGTGGAATGTGCCAACACTACACTACACTACAAGGCGAAGCCAGATCTGTAACGCACAGTACAGTCAACAACACATACATCAAACGCACGGTGCTGACTATCGAAAGCTTATCGAGGAGCTAAGAGCAGATGTCTTGATGGGGCAACCCATTTACGCAACGGGCTTACATAATAAGTTTCAAACTACTATACCGGATAGTGAACAGTGCAAGAAAGTTGTACCCATATAAGCTGAGGTAACCTCGTATAAGGACGTCTCCAAGATAGAAATGGAAACCATTACAAGATCACGTTTTTTTTTGGGCCGAGATGGGAAACTCATGTTCGACTGGGTCCTTAACCAGTACCCAGACAGTGTTGGACTCATCCCCACGGAGATGCCTACCAACCAAACCCACCTCAAACTCGCCGTTACTCCCGCCTTGGAATCACTACCCTAGCATACTTCAAGACGGGCAGCGGTCCCTCACACACTCTCCTCCATCTTCTTCCTTCTATCACTCCTACCTCTCTCATGTCATAGCGAGTCCTTCTCTTTCCCGAATCATGCTCTCTACTACGCCACTTATCTCCATTCATTCCTTTTCGCCCCTCAACATAATATCCATAAATTCTTCAAAACTTCCTCATTCTTCCAACATCTAAATACATGTCCCACATCATCCTCCACTTCACATCTCTCCCACACTCCAGTTTCTCTTTTCCCAATCTTGTGGAGGTAACCCTCTCTCGACCCAAGCCCTGTGAGCACCTGCGTCAAGAAGTAGTCCACCTCTCCAAATTTCCGGTCCACCCAATTTTTCCTGCTCCCAATCGCTCCTTTTAGCGCGCCCTTATACTCATCCCACCTTTTCTCCATTTCCTCATCCATCCATTCCTGTACTTCCTCTCTGCTCGCACCCCTCCAGCGTTTCTGTCTGGCTCTAGCCATCAATTCCAATGGATAGGACCGTGACAGCACTGCTGCTGCCAGTCTTCCCACTGTCCTGTACGCCTGCACCACCCTCAGAAGTATTCCTCTCTGCACCCGCAGGAGTGGTCTAACCCTCGCATTCACCCCTGCTTTCTCACCCCACACTTCCGCGCCATACAGCATACTCTGCTCTACCGCCCAAGATCACGGTAGCCTGGGTAATAGGACACGGGGGTCATAAGGGCAACGAATTGGCTGATGAAGCGGCCTGTCAAGGCTCATTAATGCCATTTATTGGACCGTAACCCCTCGACGGCATCGCAAAGTCGACCCACAAGGAAGTGGATCGCACAAAAATCTCTAGAATGGTGAGTAATCTCACCAGGAAAGAGACAGGCGAAACAGTTCATTGGAGGACATTCGCCAACTTTTACGGCAGACCTAATAAACGAAGACAGGTAAAACTGTGTTAAAGTATGTCAACAGAACCTTATAAGCTTAACAGTACACGCAAAGCTAATGGGAGGAGGAAACTGCTGAGCTGCTGAACTGCTGTACAAAGCAATGAGAAGCCACCGGCAAGAAATTACATAAAAGATTCAGTCTCGAGGCAGATTGGCTACTAAAAAAGAGTCAGGCTGGAGAATATAATCTGAATTCAGAACCACAATAGATCTGGAAATGTTGCAATGGAACTGGCCAATTAGCTGTCCCATCAAATTTAATCTGAAGATATTTTAGACTGCACAAATTTTCAAGCCGCTCTCCCTGTTTATTCCTCGATACTTTTGTGATACATCAAAAAAAGTCGAAAAAAATACAAAATTACCCCTTTTTACGAGATAAGCAAGTGTATGCGACGTACAAACATTTATATAGTACCAAATAGTATACATTTCATATAAATTGAAATATTTGTATTTTGTAAATGTAAACTTCTGGAAAAGAGCAGTTACACGATGACCAAGCGGTACAGGTGTTTGGATTAAATGCTGTAAATAATCGTTGCTTTTAATTGCAGACCTACCTTGAGGTGCATCATTAAAAACTTATATACCGATAACCAATCTTATGCGTTTTTCATAAGTAGGGACATAATAATAAAATAGATAACCTAGTTCTCAAGCTCTAAGCGTAATATATTTTGTCATATTGTGACCTTGAAAATAATGATTTACACTATTATTGAAAATAAAATATGAGATTTAATTTTTTTAGTCCGCAGCTACGACGCTATTTTTACATTGAATATAATTAAATAGTTACATCTTCGTTAATTGCTATAATATAACTAAACAGAATAAGAAACAATGTCAATTAATATTCAACGATTCGATGCATGATATCCATGTCCATGATTAGAGTAAGATGGTATACATACAGAGTG
>CAJUYG010000943.1:76521-111675 GCA_910591675.1 Galerucella calmariensis | reverse complement strand
TAGAAGATGTTTAACACATCTTTTCTGCTACACAGTTAGTGGAAGACTTTTTTTAACACATCTTCTCTGTTCGACAGTTAATAAAAGACTCCTCAAAAAAAGAAAATTACTGGTTATAAACAACCCTGATTTGCTGAATTCTAAACTGGAGGCGGGGCAAATAATTAACGGACAAATTCTTTGAAAGTGAGTTAACTGTATAAACCCTCACTTCGTGGAATCTACTCATCATATGGTTTTAAATGAAACTAACTGTTTCTAAATGACTCCACAATATATTTGAAAAAAATTTTTCAAATATATTGTGGAGTCATTTAGAAACAGTTAGTTTCATTTAAAACCATATCTTTGAAAGTGGTTAAAATGAACACGTGTCCCACATCAAACAGAAAAGCGGCATAGAAACAACAACAGGAAATGCCATAAATCTTAGAACAAAGGGTAGGGACGTGTGCAATTTGAAAACAATTTTGTTTTCATTCTTACATTTTTTTAGAACGGCGAAACGTAGAAAAGGGGTTTTGGCGATATTCGTTTTATAGACAAAGGCGTAGAAAAAGGGTTTGAAAAGAAATTACTTGGAAGTTAATGATATAAGTAGATACAAAAAATAACGATAGATAGTCTATCGTTACAATCTGTCAATTCTATCCTTTTCTTAATCCCCTTGCTTGTGAGAGAAGAAGCTGAACGAATACGTCGTTTAGGAAGTGAGAATGAATTTCACGACTATCTCTAGAGCCAACGTATCCGAACTCAATAGATCACAAAAGCTACCATTCTAGAGTTGGGTACTTAGCTGGTAAAACATTGAATTTGCGAAAACTACAATCGGCTGATTGCAGACGATGTTATCATAACTCTCCTTCTTATAATACAATTCATTTCGAAGGTTTATTGACCAGGAGTTTGCTTCTGTTCCGTCTGATGTTTATGATGCAAAACAGGATCTTTTTCTTACACTTTTATCATGATGCTAGAAATATCTGTATCTGTAGAGTAGGGAGGGTGAGTGTTGGCTCACAGCACTTGTGACCCATTGTACATCGTCCCGAAGAGTTTTCCTCCTAAGTCATCGTCCTTCCTGTCCTTCTTAGGAAGGTGGACAGGTCACTAGGAGACATCTTCTTTATATCGGCAGGTGTAGGCCAAGACTCACCGAACACACACTCTCTTATTGACGATAACTCCGGACACTCGCATAAGATATATGCCTGACAGTTTCATCTTCCTGTTCACACATTCTGCAAAGAGGTGAGTCCACTAGCCCCCTAGTATGGAGGAGTTTTCTTAGTTGACAATGGCCAGTCAGAAATCCTACTGTTAAACGTAGGTTTTTCCTGGTCATCGCCAAATATTTCTTCGGCGCCAGCTTCCAAGGGTCGCCCAGGGTGGTCCTGGCAAGACTGCATCCTTTGATTCCATCCCATCTCTCAAGGGATTGAGCATGGGTGTAACGTTTGGCTAGTTCCGCAATTGTCGAAGTCATTAGGCCGTAGGTGTCACAAGGTCCTAAAATTTTCAGTCGCTGGCTAAAGAATGGGCAATGCGATTTTCTTTAGTCCTATCGTGCACTTTAACCCACCTCAGGATAATATTGTTATCTGCCGAGGCGTTAGCTAAATCTTGGTGGCACTCTAGTACTAGCCCCGATATAACACGTTGTCTGTTCAAGGCTAATAGGGCTTGTCTACTATCAGTGCAGATTGTTATGTTTTTGCCAGAAGTTCCTTTCCTGGTTAGATCTTTTGCGGCAATTGAGATACCAGCCAGTTCTGTTTGAACCACGCTGGTATTGTTTCCCATTCCCCACTTAATCCTTAGGCTTAGTGCTCTGGAGTAAACTCCACATCCTGAGCCTTCTTTCATTTTTGAGCATCAGATGCTCGAAATGAAAGCCAAATCAAAATAAATACGTTAATCGAGTATTTTGAAAGGAAATATTTTCCTAGTTAAATTTTGTTGAGTAGATTTTTTGATAAATAAAACAAGAACAACGAATTTATTCATGTATGAATAATTTTAAGCAAAAAATTAAAATCCAAAATGGCTTTTGATTGAAGTTAAAAACTGCCATATTGTATTCATCATGTTTTGTTCATTTTTTTGTTGAGAAAAAAGTTAGCCATACATTTTAGAATTTTACTAATAGGATCAGACCAGAAAATATATTCCCAATGATTGCTTGAAACAGTTTTAGTATGCTATTATTTGTAAAGAAAAATTGAATGGAGTGCCTTTTAATGCTTTTGCTATAAAAAATAAACATACAAAAAAATTACAGATTAAAAAAAAACTTGCGTCCATGATATAGGAATTATTATAAATAAATTTTGATCGTATTCTCATGACAATATGTTTTCCAACTGGATATTAGATGACAGAATAATTTTTTCCAGCTTCAAAATGTAGCTTTTGGGGGGGGTGAATTATCATCCATGCCCCTGGATCATAGGCCCCACTTTAATTCTTGTTTTATGTCGCCAAAGTCTTCGAACTCAATATACCATACCATGATGGCGTCATTTTCCACTGTGGACATGGATCATGGGCCCCGTAATTTTGTTTCGTGATCTTCATTAACCATAAACTGTAGAACAAAGATTTCAAAACCCTCTAAAGGGGGCAAAAATATCATTTTTATCAATTAATGCACCCCCCTAGAGAGGAAATTCAAAGTGGTAGACCTGTCGCTCCAGGTCTACCAATATAATTCTGGACTTTTATATTTTGTATATTTACCTACTAGTGTTGGCGTTTATTTCGTTGTAATTCTGTTCAAATATTAGTTTTTTAACTATTTCCGAAAAGCTGTACTTTTTTTGAAGCTTCATTAAGCATTAATACCATTTTGAACGCCTTATCCTTTGTTATATTATACGAAATGTTATAAACAATCTAAAAAGTATTCAAATTATAGCAACAGCATTAGAACAGCTCCTCCTAGGTATATATATATAAATATATTATATAATCATAAAACCAGTGAGACCAATACCGATTTTTATAAATATTTTACTTATGGTAAATGGCTTGTCATTTTGAGGAACGGGAAAAATTCCCTTTATATGTTTTTATGGATTTGAAAAAGAATATTGAATCGTGGAATAGAAAAAGCCGGCTGTAGATACCTTCCGAATATAGTTTTCTATCACTAATCACCGATGGTCTTGTGACAAATTGGAAATTTGGAAACAGCGCACCTTATAATTTTGGTGCTCGTGCTAGTTTAAAATTCGCGCTCAATCAAAAATGACTGATGACAAAACGAGTACGTTCATAAAATATCGAAAACTGACTCTTCTAAATATTTTTCAAAGTCACAATATTTTAATGACAAAATATCACAAAATGGTGAAGTAAACATAATACCGATATACTAAATACTATAACACTTGCGTAAACAAACATAACAGCTGGTAATACTCGTTTATTACTTACCTTTAAAATTTTCTGCCCGACAACAAAACAAAACACGCCTGCCACACGTGAAGCATTCGCGTAACTGACTCGATGGTGTGGGTGCGATAGTTAGTAGACCGAATGAAACAGAAGATGGTCGAGTGTTGCGTTTCATACTTATAGTCTTAGAGAAATGAAGGCATTCCATATTAGGATACTATACCATATTTGGTGACTTTCCTCTATAATTATATAAGATGCAGAGAAGAGATTCTAAAGAAATCACTAATTTTCATTTTACATGTGTGATTACTTTCATTTTAGTAAAAATATAAGCACAAAATTTAACCATTCGCTATGTTATCTCAAACACGAATCAGAAGAGAGTGACGTCGTACTGTCGCTAATATCTATGATCTATCTATCTATGCAAGATGTCAAGTGTTTGAAGTTCGACTTTGACACAGATCATAGATAACCTATCGACACAGATCGCCTATAAATGCTATTAACGAATTGATGATGTCATAGACTGACGCCATTACTATTGTAGCGTTTTGGCGCATAATTTGAAATGTGTTTTCAAAAAAACTTTTTTCCTTACAGAAATAACATTTATTACAGATAAGGTATATACGTGAAAATATCGTGGAGCAGTTTTTCAAAATCAGTCATCATGCCTAATGTTTGAAATGAGCTGAATACTATTAAATTTTAGAAAATTTATTACAGCTTCATGTTCCACCATGTTAATATTCTTTCCTACGTCCATTTTATATTAAACAAAGTTAAATTTTTAGAATATAGAATCATGAGATTTACAAAGTATTAAAGTATATATGTTGATAATTCTTCGTTGCTATATATTGTTACAAAGGTATATATTAAATCTGTATGTAGGTAAAAATCTATGGAGGTGATCTTTGACAAGATATATTGACATTAGTACTTCCGGTTTAACTGATAATTTGCGAGCCAAATGTTTTAAAAGCTTGTATAATATGTACTGTTATAGTTATAAACCTCAAAATATCTATTACAAGCGACAAATTAAGAAATTGATACTACAAACTCAAGAAAGTGTCTATGAAACATATATAGGTACATATTTATGTTTCAGCACTCAACAAGTTAAGCTACATCCTCAATCAATCTGCTAGCGATGTGGCACTTCAGCACGCGTACTGCAAAACGGATACCCATCCTCAATCCTGTCAATTCAGTCTACCTGATTGTTATCGCTCATGCGCATTTTCATTGTTATTTTAAGGTAACCAGGTAATCAGAAAGTTCAACCTGTGATTATTCCTGTATATAAAAGTAGTTACTACTTATCAAAGACAACAAATTAATATAATTACGATATTAGAAAATAATGTATGTTTGTTTACAAAGATAATAGAATAAAATAGGGTTAGGGTACCTAACCCATGATTAAATGCGCATGACACAATTCGGCACGCACCGAAAAAGCTTACAGCTTGCAAGCTTGCACTTCCAAATCGGCGCGAAATTGAATTGAGGATACTTACGTTTAAACGTCATTGTCCCAGCGCTCGTGCCGAAGTGCCACTTCGCCACTAAATTGATTGGGGATGGGCCTTTACAAGCAATAAAATTCTTATTTATTTAAGATTTAAAGACCCGCATTTCAATTAATAATTGTAGTATTGATGAAGTACGCAGAAGGAGGCCATGAAATCGTACTGAACGTATTCATGCCTTTGGATAATCACAAAATTTCTAAACTTAATTTACCCAGAATGCCCGTTATATACTTAAAAGATCACCTACTTATGTTTTACCAACGCTGAGCTGTATATTTATGAATGTAATTTCTGTTGGAATGTTCAAGTCAGAAGAATTTTATGAATCCTTTTTCCAAACTCATATCATAACATTTAAATTGAGACCGCGAGTTTTCAAGAAAAAAAAAATGCTGTTTATATCCTCTAGCTGAAATCCCAATATTCAATTTACAACTTACCAAAATTTTTGTCATTGTTATAATTACCTACTGAGATAATTCCTAATAAAATATTTTACCTTATGTTTTGACGTGTTTTAATTTTCATTAAATAGGTCTCTGTAATAACCTCCTCTTGCATTGGTATATATTTGTCGTGAATTTGCTTAAATTTAAAGTCTCAATGTGTATCATGAGCCACCCTGTTAATTTTAAATGGGATGGATTCTATTCAAATTTGGGTATGCTTATTTTGAGTCCAATTTTGAATATTTCCACATCTAAAATCAATATGGCCGAGTAGATGATCAAAGCGGGTTCTAAATCACCAGTGGCGACCTAGTTGGCCGATTTTGCGTTTAGTCGGGATTTCTATGGTATCAAATGGTTTCTCCCAACATAATATATTACATTGGGTATCATTTGTTAATGTTTACCGGGCAGGCAGATCTACGGAGACTGCACTGGTACAACTGACGGAGGACATCCGAGGTGCTCTAGACAACCAAGAAACTGTAGTATGTGCATTTTTGGACATAGGAGCTTTTGACAATACTCCACATGAGACTATCAAAAGAGCATTAAACAGAAGAGGTGTAGACAGCACAACATCCAAATGGATGTCGGAACTGCTCACCACAAGAGTAGCAGAGACGAGGACGAACAAAGACATTGTCTCCATCTGCACTACCAGAGGATGCCCACAGGGAGGAGTAGCATCCCCATTAATGTAGAGTCTGGCGTTTGACGAACTCCTGTGTGGTTTGACGGATCTCGGAATATCCTGCCATGTCATAACAGCCAGGGGGAAATTCGAAAACATCCTTTGTGATATAGAACAAAAAGGTCTGAACTATACAAATAGCTGGTGTAGGCAAGTGGGACTTAGCATCAACCCCACTAAAACCATCTTGATAGCCTTCACTAAGAAAAGAAAACTCAACCTCTCCAAAATTCAAAGACTAGCCTGTATATGCATTACAGGAGCAATGAGAACATGCCCAATGGCAGCCATAGAATTGATTCTCAACCTCGTACCCCTCTACGCATATTATGGTGGTGGAAAGCGTTGCAGAAATAACAAGATACAGACTAAGTATAGAGGGAGTCATTAAAAAAAACCACCTCCTCACTTCTTAGAAATCAGACAACCTGGGACATGCCACAAGACGGTATGATGAAAAAGTATAACTTTTCAAAGAAATTCGTAACGGAATTAAGCAACAAGAAGGAATGGGATCCAAAAACCATTACCAGACTTGGAAAGAATGCCATTCAATGGTACACAGACGGCTCAAAAGCGGATAGAAGGAACTGAGATAGGAGTGTTCGGGCCAGGAACCAAACACTCTGAAAGCTTGTGAAAAACCCCAAGTATCTTTCAAGCGGAAATCCACGACATAAGAAAGTGCGCCCAGTTCAATATTGATAAAGGATACAGAAGACAAAGGATTATCAGAATGTCGGATAGTCAAGCAGCCATTAAAGCACTGAGCTCTTGTGTAATCAGTTCCAAAATGGTGTGGGAATGCCTAGACAAACTCAATGAACTAGGCGAGAACAATATAGTCACCTTACTATGGATTCCAGGACACACTGGAATAGAAGGAAATGAAATAGCAGATGAACTAACAAAGAGGGGGACTGAAATACCTTTCTGGGGGCCTGAACCCTTTTGCGGAATCAGCCCCAATGTAATATTGGAAGAAATAGGGAAACCCGAGAAAAAGAGAAGATCTGACCATTGGAAAGATCTAGTAGGGCTTATACAATCAAAGACTCTTCTGGGTGACTACAACCTGTTGAGTTCAAATGAATGCATAAGTCAAAGTAAAACTGTGCTAAGAGTTTTAACAGGGATCCTAACGGGACATTGTCGCCTATATGGGCACCTGAAAAAGCTCAAAATAGTGGTTTTAAATTCACAAAACAAAATACGTGAAAGCTGGAAAATCAAAAGTGAAGCAGCTAAAACTAATGGTGCATTTGCTGGCTTTCGGGAGGAAGATACTCCTTTAAAAATAGCAAATTACATAAATGAGTATTTTATAGAATGTAATAAGAGTCATCAGATACCAAATGACAATAGGCAAATACAAGGTTACCATTTAAGTTTCTTTTTAACTCCTACAACACCTGAAGAGATCATGTCAGTAATACAAAAAACTTCTGATAAATTCTCCCCTGGCGTGGATGACATCAACGGTAAAGTGATTAAGGCTGTTGCTCCACTGATTGCTGAACCATTGTGTCATCTAGTCAATGAGTCATTTTCAAGTGGAATATTTCCTGATATAAAGGAGTCAAAAGGTATACCTGTTTTTAAACATAAGGGATCCCCTAATGAAATTAGGAATTATAGACTAATATGTATTCAGTGTCAATTCTCAAAAATCTTTGAATTAGCATATTCTAACAGGTTAACTAGATATTTAGCTTCATTCAATCTACTCCCTGATATACAACATGGATTTAAAAAAACAAAATCAACTGAAACTGCGATTCAAGATACATTAGTACATCTATATAACTCATTAAATAATAAACAACACTCATTGCGCCTGTTTTACGATTTAAGTCGTGCTTTTGATACAATAGACCGAGGTTTATTGCTGATAAAGCTGGAAGTCCTAGGTGTAAGAGGATTACTATTTGAGTGGGCAAAATCGTCATGTCCAATCGTACACAAATATCAATGTTTGGTAGTACACAGCACGGAATCCTAGAGCACAGCACCTAGGAGATTACTGGATAGAAGAGGAACATTTGCATAAGTTGAAGCCTGCGGACATCCTGAAATTCCTCCGGGAAATAGGACTTAAGGAACTACTAGTTTCTGAGACTCCCCTCAGAAACTGAGTAGAAGTAAGGGGGCACAATAGATCTTTCAGGTCTCGGTGAATGTAACCCCAAAATACATACATACATCATTTGTTAATGAGTCAAAGAGCTACAAGAAAATTTGGAGCTCCTGCTTTGCAGCGCGTGGCTGGGTTTTAAGTAGTGTCCAAATAAAATAATAATACTTTTAAAAACATTTTTATTTGATACTTTGGGTTTTATTACAAAAGTAGTGTGCAAATATCAAAAAAAGTCAAAAACAATTTACACAAGTTCAAAGTTCTCGCACATCAAACCTTTTCATACATTAATATCACTTGAATTTTCAGCTTTAAAATAAAATAAATGTTCTAGCAGATTTTTTATTACTATACATAAAATAAACCAATCAGAAAGGCTGTTTATATTTTCCTACTTTTTTTCAATTACAAAAATAACCAAAACCCTGAAAATAGCTTTCAATAATGACGTGACGTTTTTGTAGAAAAACACTTAATGTTGACAGATATAACTAATGACAAATAAAGACCCTCTATCTTAAACAAAAAGTACTCTATTTATCAGCCTTCTCTTGCTTTCTATTCTTAGCCATATAACTTAATATTTTGTGACCAGAAAGGAAAGTAAACCCACCAATAGGAACCAACCATGCACACGTAACAAACATATCCAGTTTCAACCAGAACAAAGTGAAAAGTGCCAATATTGATCCAAAACCTAAATGGAAAGGAATTGCCAATGGTGTAAAATTACCAAAATTGATTCCTATCTTTCCCCACAATAAAATTAGAAGTAAAAATGGGGCGGCGGTGAGAGCAGTGAAAAACATAGACACAGCTTCTGGCGGTCTCTTTTCCGCGACACGGAACAAATGTTGAATATCAGGTTTGGGTCCTCTTCCTGGTTTAACGTCTTCTGTAGCAGCCGAACCTAAATTAACTTCAATCACACCCAAGCCCCACCGAATTGGATTCGTAATTAAACTATCTCCCAAGATAAGCTCCATTTCAAATTTGCCAGATTTAGCTAATTCCTTTTCTAAATTAACCTCAATCATGTAAACTTTACTACTATCTTGTTCAGCTACAAAAATAATCTCTTTTTTACCAGAATGTAACCTAAGAAACGCTTGATGTACGGGTCTTGACAATGTGAATTTCGCAATTAAATTCTGGCCGGCATCAGCTTGTAGAGACGTACCCAGTTTATTTTTGTAAACAAGTTTAGTGAGTTTAAGTGCTGCTCCTCCATCAGAATCGCTAAGACCTATTTCAAAAGATTTAACAGCCAGCTGTCCTAGTGCTCTAATAACAAAGTCAGATGAATGACTACCAGCCTTGATAGCTATTTTATATAGTCCAGGATCTAATTTTAAAGGCAGAACGTATTCTGTAGCACTAGCGCCTGATTTCAATGCTTGTTTGGACAGTACAACTGAATTATCGGATAATTTTGTGACACTTTCCGCTGTTACGGGGGTAGGAGGAATTTTGTGAGGAACACCAAGTAAGTTACTGACTTGTACTTTAAGATCGGGTTTTTCAATGGAAATTTGGGGGGTTCCTACAATAGATATACTAACAGGAGATATTTCACTGGAGGCTATTGCTAAAGCAGCTTCTAAAAGAGCTAATACTCCCTTTGATGTTTGTACTGTTTTTCGTGTTAGTAAATAATTTGTAAATTTATCGGCTTGAGCAGCGTTTAAAGGTGATTTTCCTTGCAGCCTATGTAAACCGGTTAAAAGTAAAGAAGTTGTTGTAAGTCCACCTTCCCATTGAAGTAATTTACCATCAACTTCATCAGCTTGTACAAGTATGTCTTCTACTCTATCATTAGCGAATTTTCCATTTGGTCCTAGCAATGATGCAGCATGTAAAGCTTGGCCCAAGTTTAGGAGGCTATCATCTTCTTTAAGCTTTGATTGAATTACTTGAGCTATTTTTGCAGCACCAGGTATTTGCTGTTTAAGGAGAGTTAAAATTTCTAATGCATAACGAATGTCTGCTAAAGTAGATTTTTCAGCTTCCAGTGTTGACTCAATTGTCTGAAATTGATATAAATCAAATTATTTTGTATTTTATTACAAATGTATGAACCTATATACCTTGACAGCTTCAGGTGTATGAAGAGATCCTTCACATCCTAGAATTTTCCACGTACTATACACATTGAAACTACTTTCAAGACTTTGATACTTGAAGTTTTTCTTTAAGTGGGCACAATTTGCTACAATTTGCTGTTTTTCGAAAGGTACTGTCAAAATTTGATATCCTTTTGCTCCGAAGTATGGGGAAACTATATCATCTCCATCAATTTTTAACGTTTTTTCCAAAATTTGAATAAATTTATTCTTATCTGTTTGAGTAATGTAACCTCCAATACTTGCATATGTAGTGGCACACAACAATACCAAAGTTAATACTGCAAAAAAATGTATTATAAATTTTTCTTATACGAACCTATATATTCATTATACGAACCTAACAAAGAAATTCCTGAAAATTTCATTTTTGGTGACTATTTTACAACAAATTTCACCGGCTCATAACTTTTTGACACGTACGTCTTGTAGCTACTTGACATGCCCAATGCCAATAAGACACATGTCAGACACGCGTTTGTTTTTTAAGCGCATTTTTCGAAAGTAGCAATATTAGATTATTCAAGTTTGGCCAGCCCTACAATTACGATTTAGTGATTTAGAGCAGAATTCGTGGGGTGGATTCAGGATTCATGCAACATCAACTAAATAAAACATATTCAAGATTAAACTAAAATATTTGGACCAAAATCGCCTCGTTTCAGTAGCCTATGGCTGACACATGTATTTTTTATCTATGGCTGACACCACTAATTACTGTCATACTGACACATACTGTTGACACTTGACATATGTATGCATAGATTTTGTCAATACAATTTTGCAAGTTGTAATTGTGATTTAACAAAAAAATACAATCAAAATGAGTTCGGTGTTATGTCCAGAAGTCCCAGCTCCAGGTTTTTCGTTTGACAACTGCAAAAGGTTTGTTGCTCATATCTTTGTTAATTTGAAAATCAAAAATGCAATGTCACTGAAATACTAACCTCAATAATATTAATTTCAGAAATGCACTGTTGGAAAACAAAGGTTTTGCTGTTCCTAAAGCAACAAAAACTGGTACTACTATTGTAGGGATCATCTATAAAGATGGGGTTATACTTGGAGCAGATACAAGAGCTACAGAAGATACTACTGTTGCAGACAAAAACTGTGAAAAAATCCACTATCTAGCTCCAAATATGTTGTATGTATCAAGTATTTTTGTAAAACTATGCATATTCATAATGTACTTTTCAGTTGTTGTGGTGCTGGTACAGCAGCAGACACAGAAATGACAACTCAAATGGTGGCCGCTCAACTTGAACTTCACAGACTGTATACAAATAGAGTTGGCAGAGTCTGTACAGCTAATCAGCTACTAAAGCAATATTTGTTCCGTTATCAAGGTTATATTGGAGCAGCTCTTATTCTTGGTGGTGTTGATATTGAGGGTCCCCATCTATACATGATTCATCCTCATGGATCTAGTGTTGATCTTCCTTATGGTAATATGAGTTTGAAATATTAATTTAATGTAATTAAATTTGAAATGTGTTCATTAGGTACTATGGGATCTGGTTCCTTAGCAGCCATAGCAGTTTTTGAATCACGTTGGAAACCCCAAATGGAGGAAGAGGAAGGTGTGCAACTAGTTAGAGATGCAATTGCTGCTGGTATTTTCAATGACTTGGGATCAGGTTCTAATGTTGATATTTGTGTGATACGAAAAGGTTCTGTTGATTATAAAAGAACTTATGATGAAGCTAATAAAAAAGGAGTTAAGCAAGGTTCTTATAAATACCCAAGGGGAACAACAGCTGTGCTTACCACTAAAGTATTGGATGTTGAAGAAGTTTCAGTTACTCCAATTGAATTCGAAAGAATGGATACTGCATAAGGATTAGGTTTAAATAAAAACACTTTTTGTCTTATTTTTGGTATTTAATAAAAAAATATATAAAATTAAACAGAGTATTTTGTTTTCACTGTCAATAAAGATTAAATATTCGAAAAGTAGGGCTTTGCTCTAAAAGGAATCAACCACAACCACATGTCTTATTATTAATAGATAAATAAAGCTTTATATACAACAATAATATAGTTATAAGTAATTTTGAGTATTAAACATTTAGTTTAGAATATTAATAGAAGTAAACAACAGTCTTTAGAACACTATATTTTTCTTATAAATGAGATTCTTTAAATATATAAAAAAATAACGCCTTTTTCCATACCTACTCTTTAACTTTTATGTACGATAAAATCCCAACTCTCCTTCCACCTTAATCCAATAATATCGTCAGTATTTAGATCCGTGGTGCCGTAACTGAGCACCAAAAACTTTTTAAAAACATAAATAACCCACACCAACCAAACTAACAAAAAAACAATAAATATTACTTTCAATAATTTGATTTTAAAAACATTAAAAATAATATAAATGTGTTCAAAAGTCGCTACCAACAACAAAGTTTTAAAAGCATAAGCTGGTAAATAATTGTGTAAAAATAAAGTCCTGTCTACAAAGAAATAAGGTAAATAATGTAATAAATATCCTGTGAAAAATATTTCACCGATTTGCGTAAATTGAGTCCAGATGTGAGGATGTAAATCATAACACTGTCTTCTGCGTCTTAACAAATATATTATAAGTAACGTAAAGTATGTAAACAACCCTATTGTAGCAGAGTACCAAATAGCTATGTTACCTAATAAATGCACTTGTGCCTGCAACAAAAATATTTTTTCACATCACAACCCAATAAAATATTTAGAGATACTTACATTGCTTGTAGATGATATCCAGTAAGCAATTCCTCTAGAAAGAAGCGGCCATTCATGAGGTTCTGAGCTGTACATGTGATTTTGTATATTCTCAGTACTCGTAAACATCATTTTATAATGCAATTCAAAGAATTTCTGCCAAAAACTCAAAGTCGTAGGTGTTGTGGGAATCATTTCAGCCGTTACCATATCTCTTTCGCGTTCCTTTTGATCGGCGGCTGAAAAAAACAACAAAAATTCAAACTAGAAAATTTCATATAGGGGGTTTCCCATTAGTGTGTGAAAGTGCAGTAGCTGTTATCTTACATTTAGTATATCTATGTTCTTCAACATTCCAAATGGTATCATCCTGTACAATAACTCTATCTGCTGCAACTTCATGCTGATTGAATCCCCAATCTGGAAGTTGTCTTCCAGTATATTTTAAAGCTGTGCTGGTGTCTACATGGACCAGTCTTACTAAGGATTGTATGGTATGCCAAGTATCGCCGTTCTGTTCTTGATTTATTATTTCAACTCTCCACAAATTCTGTGAAGGCATTGAAATATTGTAATCAATGTAACAAGATACTTCTTGGCACTGGGGCGACATGGGAGCTGCTACATCGTGACTGTTTAGGGCCCTACTACTAATACCTAAAATTTAATTTTCAAGGTTACAAACAACAAGGTACTTTTGAATATGACTTACCGTGAACAAGTTGGATTACATCTCCATGTTTGATAACATCAATAGGTTGTTCTACAATTAAGTCATTTTTTTCAGGTCTTTTAACGATCCACCAATTATTAACATCCTTAAAAGAATAACAGGTTACTTGTTGTTGGTGGCTAGAGCCTCTTTTATCAGGATATCTGATTGGGTACATTGCATTATGTGAATGTAGCCAGCATGTTCGTCCATGTGTGTGGCTGTAATATCAAAACAATTAATAGATTACTATAAAAATACTAACAATATTTACTTACCGTAAAGTAACTTGTGAGCCATGAGCAACTAATAATGGCTGTCCCTTGGTAATACTAGCCAAACCTCCCTCTAAAGAGGCTTGAAAAGCACTGGTCATAACACTATCGTGTGGTCCTGCTTTATATAGGGTATTTAAGTGGAAATAAAATACTCCAAAGTATACAGAAGCAGCTATTAATAATGTTATTAATGACTGAAGGAAAAATCTGAGGCAAAGGGACTTGTCTGAAATGTTCTGATTAGACAACAGTTTCCAAAAATCTCGAAAAACAATGACAGCTCCTAAACAGCAAGTATAAATACCAACGTATTTTACACTTAAAGCACAAGTTAAAGAAATAGAAGAAACAATTATCCAAAGAAACCAAAATATTGAATAAGGTTTTTCGGTATATTTTCTAAATTTTAACAAGGCTAAAATTCCAAATAAGGAAAAAAATATCAACATAGATTCCATTAGGATAAATCTACTTTGTGTTAAAAATGCATTATCTAATAAAAATAATACAGCTGCTAATAGGGAACTCCACTGCGACAGTCCCATTTCTAGCATAAGATGATACACAGTTGGTATTATTAAGCTGCCAAAAAATGCAGGAACGAACCGTAAGGCTAATAGAGGAACTGAGGAAATATATGGGCTCCCTATTTTATCAAATTTAAACTTTCCATCATATCCTGCTAAGTAAGCCATTAAGGCAATTAGTTGTTTTCCTAAAGGGGGATGTGAATCGAAGAAAAATGTGTTTTTCATGTATAGGGATACATATTTTCCATAATGCAATTCATCAAACCTAAAAATAAAGATATATTGGATGTCCCATCATTTTATTAAATTACGTTTGATATTACTAGTGGTAAATAAATATTATTTTAAAAGTATAACTTACACAACATATTTTGGTTCTTGTAAATTGTACATCCGGGATAATACACCACATGAAAATAAAATAAACGAAAGAATGTCTAATTCACAATTAATTCTAAACAGTTTTGGTTTTTCTTTCCAGTTTAAGTTCACATCTTGTACAGTTGTTAAATTTTCCGTTATTTTTTCAGTTTTCTTGAAATCATTTTCGGTAGTATCATATTTTTGATTGTTTTCGGAAACTGAATCTTTGAATGTATCTTCTGAACACTTTTTGGTAGACTTTGATTCATTTTTAGTTTTTCTATGTTTTATTTTTTCCATTTTAAATTAGTCCAAAACTTAACCTCAATTATAAAAATGACAAGTACGACCTAAGAGACGTGTAAAACCATAGACAAAACCAACCTTCTAAAGCCAGGCCAGAATATATAATCCGAAAAGGAAGAAGAGTAAGGTTATGAAATTGACACGTAAAAATTATTTTTTTCGTTTGTATAAAAATGTTTAAAAAAAGCATTTCACAACCACAAACTAGGCCCTTTTCTATGAGGACCTCCGAAATTATAGAAGATATATCAGCAATATGCACATGTGAAGAACAACGAAATATGTTGTACTGCTGTCTAGATGAAAAACCTCCTCAAGAATACAAATTTGCAAAAATGGAAGAATTTTTGACTGGATCTAACAACTTAGAAAGTGTTAATGCGACGTTAAAACAATTAATTCAAAATGTAGAAACAGTATCGAAAGAAATTAGTGAAAGTGTTGAACAGCTTAAAAATAGAACTGTAAATATAAGTAAAACTTAACAATTAAAATTTTAATTCATAATTATAAACTGAGATAGTTGTTGAGCCTTACACTAAAACAACCCAAAACACATTGGAGAATCTATTTACAAAAATTGAAGAGAATTTGTTGTAGATATTGTTTTCAACATGACGGCTTGTCTATAAGCTCCTGTAATCACAAATTTGTGCGTAATGGCAAGATGGAAACGCGGTCTGTCTGTAAACTAAGAATTTTTATTTTTGAAAATGAAAGTCGACTGTGCTGCGAAGTTTGAGCTTTTAGACGAATCAGATATAAAATTGGTGATCGTTCAGCTCGAACCAAAAGGGTAGAATAGTGATGGAGTCTCTATGAATCACTCATTGGTAAATATTTTTAATATCAGCTGGCAAACTAAAAATCCAATTTGATTACTAATTTGTATTATCTTGTGTGATAGTTATGAACTCCGAGTAAATATAATTTCAAATGATATAAAAAGGTTGACATCAAACATTTGTTCTTCAGTTCTCCATATATTTTAAGTTTTATCTGCATAGGCTTCTCGATGGACCTTACAAGATCTATGGTGAGTATTGTGACCCTCTTCTCCAAGAGTCTCTGAGACCAGTAGCTACTTGGAGGATATCCAATAAGGAGAGCCCTCTTAATGTATTTATGACAAATCATTTACGAATTCAATCCAGCAAAGATACCAACCACACACACTCAGGCAAAATAGAAACAACAGTCGACCAATTTTTATACTTTTTATTCTTTTAAATATAACTCAGATGTTCCACAGTCAAAATGCATAAAACTTAACGATACGCAATAACCGCGGTAGTCCGCTTATTTCTTTCCTGCAGCTTTGGCTGGAGCCTTAGCTTTCTTGGGCTTTGCCTTACTAGCCTTCAATATCTGTGCCCTTCTCCTTTCTTGCAATTTCTTCGATCTAATAACTACGTTGTTAGGGTCAAGGGTGATCTGAAAATAAACCAAATATATAAACAACTGCCGAGAAAAGTGGATACTTTATTTTATAAGTTTTCGTCAGAAATGGTTAAAAGTAAAATCATAAGACTTCATAAACACGGACCAAATTGTATCATCATTTAAACGACAAATCAATAGCGCGAGAAGTATTTAAAAAAAATTACTTACTCCTCGTTTCTTGGCCAAAGCTTCCTCTCTAGCCAATTGCCTCTTCTGGTTCTTTAAGATGGCTTCGCGTTTGAGTACGGCGGCGTAAGGATTCAATTTAAGCAGAGCCTTGGCGTTGGTCAATGGATTAAGACGACGTACACGACGCACAATCTTCTTCCTGGTGATTTAAAACGATAATACGAATTAAACAATTTTATTGCAAACGACAAATATTTGTTTTTATAAAAAAACTTGCTCAGATTACTGTTCTAATCACGGGTATTCAGAACCCAATGCTCTGTGAATGTCAATTATCGGTTGTATCATCATAGTAAGTTATTAAAAAACAAAGTGTAATAACCATTCATATCAACAATAATAAGTTTTTCAGTATCAAAAGTATCAGTTCTTATTAGCTTAATCAATCTTTGAAAATTAGTAAAATTGTACAACTAGTATAACCAAAAGCGAAAAAATTATTGGCCTTATTGAAAGCGATACAAGCTGCACTAATTTTAGTTTGATAATTCCATGATCACTAACACAAAAATAATCTCACCAAAATTAATACATCCATACAAATTCAAGAAAATCAATACTTTTATCGAGCCAAAGAAAGATGTTTCTTCTTTCTTGATCCATAATTTTTACAGTGTTTCCTAAGTACAAACTAAAGTTATTTTTCCAACATTTTCACGTGTAGAGATTGTAGATGAAGAAATAGCTGAAGATGATTAGAGAAAACGCCTTCCGTCAACTAAATGATTTCATTCAATATTGTTGTAGGAAATTTCATCAAACGATAACTCCCTAATCGACCAAATTGTGATTTCTAACACGCATTTGGTAAAATAGTCAGTAATACATTTTGGTATTTAGAACAACAAAATTGCTTTTCATCAAATAGAATCAAAAAGGTGAGTTTTCCCATGAAAAAAAATATTGACCTATTAGATGGGACTTTAAAACGCATCCTGTCATGAATACCAAATGAAGTGGAAGTGTTGCAGAAGTCTAATACTAATGAAACAATCTAAGATCCTTTTAGAACCCTAAACTGTAACATTAGATTTTTAATTTGTTTCTCTACTCGCCAGGTAAGAAAACTATCAAAGTAACACCATCTCAAAACAATTTAAAAAGCACCGTTTATTCCAACATAAAACAGAGATGTCTAACGCCATAAAACGATGCAATAAACGATATATTTTACTAATTTCAAGATGGGATACTAAAGATAGCTTCGAACAAGTGACTAAAGTTGTAAATTTCAGGTATGTTTTCTGTTTGTATTCCACCACAACAAGCTCTTCTACCCTTAAAACCTACAAACACGCTTCCACTCCGTAGTTACCGTTGATGAAATCAATTTCTCAACCATACTGCGATAACTAACACCGTATTGTCAAATAATAAATTTCACCCCTAAACCACATTTGGACGAGAACCATGTTGGATAGTTAGAGGGTTTTTACAGCCTTTGCTGGGTGTTGGTGACATCTGTCCTGAACTGGATCATATTTTTACCTAAATGCATGCTTTAGTTAAAATCTTCTACGGTCTTTAGTTTGTAAGTTACAATGGTGAAAGGTTGTGCAGAATATTTTTTCCTACTAGTTAATTTAGATACAAATTTTTGAACATTGAATGAATCGAACTAGTTTTCAAGCACAAGTCCATGCTAAGAAAGACATGCTTAATTTGTAAGCAAAAATAAGATCCCTCGATTTCCATTAAACATTATCTTGAAACGCTGATTTTTGAACGAGCAAATAGTGATGACTAACACATCAATGCAAGTACGTATCATGCTATTGTACAAGAAATATTTAATAGATAAGTTTCTACCATAATAAAATGGTTCAAGTGTTTTAAATCAAAAACGTTTTTACTACTTTTTGAAAATACAATATTCCAAAGTCCACCATTCCATGATTACTAACATACAAATGAATGAGCTGTGGAATAATAAAGTACGTCAAAAGTTACTAAAAACATTCAAGAGATCTGTGTTCAATAACAAGAGAAAGTCAAATTAATTCCTTAATCTTGTAAATTGACGGTCGTTTTAACTCCCGTTACTGTTAGGGCTTTATAAACAGCCTCATTTTGGGTACATCTCGGAATATTTTGAAAATTCTGAAATGCAAACTTATATATACATTACTACCCACCAAATTCCTTTACCTTTGGTTAAAATTTAACAAAGACGATGCAATAAAGTGTTATTTCAAAACAATTTACTGTAATCCAATATTTGTTAGTTTTTCAAAAGACTCGGAAATGGGAGTTTGTACTGTACTACATGCAAACTTTAGGTAAAGCTTTCTCGAAACAAATGTTCAAGTAAATTAAGGTGCAACGTTTACATCACCACATACAAAAATTTACAAGTAAAAATATCAAAACATCAAGCAATGAATTGTTTAGTTTACTAATGAAATGTGCAGTGATATAAGTTGAACTCGGAGGGTGTTAAGTTTGTCCACCCGAATGGCTGATTGCAAAATCACAACTTTCATATTACTATACAAAATAAAAATTATGTTGTAGAGCAATATAGAAGTTGAACTTTGGGCGATGGGGTCGCCACGTCCCTACGCCAGCAAGCTGTAACTTTGTATGAAAGTGCAATTTCACAAAAAACTCTAATACATGTCAAAATATTGTTCGCTTTAATAAAAGTAGTAGTTCAATTGTCCCTAAGTGCTGGTACATAATAGAAACGAAATTATCAGATAGCAAACATCCTAAAACTATGTAACTTTTGCTAGAACTGAACTATCAATACTGAAAAACGTTTACGTTGTAATGTATAACCATAAAATATTATATACCCATTATTTCATAAATCATAAAATGTTACTTACTGAGGAGCACGTAGAACTGCTTTGATTTCGTCAGCTTTCAACAATCTGGAAAGATCAGTGTTGGCCATTTTAGGTTGTGGAAGATTATAAGCTTTCTTTGCTACCGATTGAGTTTTCCATGTACCAAAGATTTTGTCTAAACGTTGGAAAGCAGATTCTGTCCAAATGACAAAACGACCTACATGACCACCTGGAGCTAGTTTTAATACGTTCAATTTTTCTACGCTGACTAAATCAATGCCAGGAATGTTACGGAAAGCACGACGAAGTCCTAAATAACAATTTCATGTTAATAGAATCAAAGTTTCAATAGAATTTGTCAAGTTTTTGTTATAATTGTCGTTAAAGTTGGGTTTGATGTTAAAAATCACAAATCATGACATATAATTGGGAGAATATTTCAAGGTAAATTGAGGACATGAATCAATTGTATAATAAACATTGCCCTTTTCTAACACAAGTTAGAAAGGAACGCCTATAGTTATCAATTTATTTAGCACATTGAAGGAACACCCTAACAAATTGTTATTCTGGAAGGACGTGGACATTTTTTAGTGCAAAAACACTTTTATGAAATAAAGCAAGTTGTATATATTCTACATACCTTGATCTTTGTAATAAACAACGAGTGGTCCTTTACGTTGGATGCGTCTCCTGTTACGCATTTTTCCTTTGCCAGCACGGAATCGTTGACTCTTATACACCTACAAGATACATATAAAAACTACTCTAAAATAAAAATTTGTAAATTTCAATGTTTCAATAACTTAATAAAAATTCAGAGCTTTTGAATAAGAAAATCATAAGATCTCATAAACACGGACCAAAAGCAAATCATCACGATAAAATTTGAATAGAAGTTAATATTACTTTTGGCTGTAACTAACCTTTTGTATATCAGACCATGCTCTAATCCTTCTCAAAAACTGGACAGCTTGTTTGGTTTTGGTCATTTCCTGAACTTTGTCGCTAACTACCAAAGGCAATTCAGGAATTTGATCGATAACATGTCCTTTGCTCATAACCAAAGCTGGTACACCACTGGCAGCAACAGCTGATGCCAAGGCATAACGGCGTTGATTTATGTTGACTCTTCTGTACCAACGACGCCATGGTTTTGTAGGAGCAAACATACGACCACCTCTACACATGTTACCGAAAGCTCCCTGACCAGAACGGTGAGTACCACCCCCACGAACACGAGGAATACGAGCGACGGCACGACCGGTACCCCATGATTCAGCAGAAGTTTGATGACCTGCCCAACAAATAAAAATATTCAACCATACAACAGTTACTGGAATTATGCAGTGTATTTTGTAAAGAATGCCAAATCGTCATAGAATATTGTTTGGTAGACATTGCCCTTTTCCAATATAATTATTGGAAAGGAACGCCTATAGCCACCAATTATTCTAGCACATTTATGGGACACTCTTACAGATAAAGTATTGTAATAGTGTGGACATTACCATGTGCAAATATTGAACTAAACAATAAATATTTTCCATCTGTTAATAACAGCCCCTTAACTTACCAGCTTTATCACTAACGCTGTAGGGTTGACGATGGTTCATAGAAACTTGTTGATGAACGAAGTTAACTACATCGGGTCTAATTGGGGCCTTGAATACGGCTGGTAAAGCAATATTGGTACCCTTAACTTCCTCCGATTTTTCATTGTATACGCTCACCAAGGGGCGCGCTGTTGATAATGACTAAAATTATCACGAGAATTAATAGTCGCATTTACGAAATCACTATCAAGAATGATGTGAATCAATAGAATTAAAAATGATAAAAGTGCAGTGACTTCAAGTTATAAGTTGAATAATAAGTTTACAATACACGTGGTACTTTCCAATATTTAATCAAATTACAGTTTTCAAGTTTTTTCTAGATCTTATTCAATATTAAAACATAATGGAGAATAGATAACAGAATGTTATTTCAATTCTAATATATTTTAAGTACTTACCATTATAACTTATTCTCTATATTATTTACAGTACCTCACACACATGAAGCGAACACAATGTCCGCCATTAGAAAGGATGTTGAACAGACGAGTCTGCTCGTTTTAAGTCGTTGACAGTTTTGACATACTGCTAACTTCCGCTTATAACATGTTATCTGTGTTCGGGATTCTCGAATTTCGAATAAAGATCATAGAGGGTTAATATCACGTACTCTGTGGTTAAGATCAACAAAAATGACGTTGATTTTTGAGGTTACACTCAGGAATTAATTCAAATTGATAAGATAATTTTAATTTTCAATATTTTCCAACTCAGAGATTATAATCATTAGCCGAGGAACGAAATTATGTGATATTTTTGTACGCGATTAATCAGGTAGTTTTCTTAAATTTTTGCAAGTAAATATGGTGCCACCGTCAAGTACTGTTTTCTTACAAAAGTTGAGATCTTTTATGCAAAATACAAAATATGTTAAGGAGCCGATTCAAGCATACATTGTACCCTCAAGTGACGCACACAATAGCGAATATTTAGCAGAATGTGATGAGTATAGAGCTTTCATCTCAGGATTCACTGGGAGCGCTGGTACTGCAATTATCACTGATAAAGAGGCACTCTTATGGACTGATGGAAGATATTATTTACAAGCTAGCCAACAGCTGGATTCTAATTGGGTGCTCATGAGAGAAGGTCTTCCAACAACTCCTGCTCAAGGTATATTCTATTAATATTAGGTAATCTTATATTACACCATGATATAAAACTCCAGAAATTGTACCAAATTACCTAGTTAAATATAACGTCTATTTCAGGAGATTGGCTTTGTAAAAATCTTAAAAAAGGATCTTTGATAGGAGTTGATCCAAAACTATACACCTACAGCAAATTCAATCCTCTTCAAACAAAATTAGAGTCAACAGGGCATAAATTAGTACCAGTACCAACCAATCTAATAGAACTACTATGGAGTGATAGACCTCCAAGACCCTCAAATACCATAAAACCCCTCCCTCTAAATTATACTGGCAAGTCTGTGGCTGAAAAATTAAAAATAGCAAATGATCAGATGAAAGAGAGGAACGCAGAGTATTTGGTATTAACTGCTCTGGATGAGATAGCTTATTTTTTGAACCTTCGAGGGGCAGATATTAAATTCAATCCAGTATTTTTCGCCTATGTAATTATTGGCCATAATAATTTTACTGTTTTCATGAATGAAAAACAAGTTACGAGTTCCATCAAAGATCATTTGACTTCGGAAGTTGGCAATAGCTATAAAATTGAGAACTACGATTGTATTCAAAAGAAAATCGAAGAGTTAGCAAATCAAATAGAAGGGTAAGTGTATGTATGTATGTTGGTAGTCTTGTATTATCCAAAATTTTCAATGTTTCAGGTACATTTGGTTCTCAGAACAATCCAGTGATGCTTTAGTAGAGTTGGTTCCGAAGAAAAATAGATTGTTATCAGACATAACACCAATTTGTTTAATGAAAGGAGTAAAAAATGAAACGGAAATTAAAGGAATGCGTAATTGTCATATCCGTGACGCTGCTGCTCTTTGCTGTTACTTTTCATGGCTAGAATCCAATGTTAAGACACAAAAAATCACTGAAATTTCCGGAGCGCAAAAACTTCTAGAATTCCGCCAAATGCAGAATGACTTTGTAGGAGAAAGCTTCGATACTATCAGTTCAGTAGGACCCCACGGTGCTATTATCCATTACAAGCCCAGTCAAAATACTGATGTACAAATTACAACTGATCAGATCTATCTGTGCGATTCTGGTGGTCAATACTTAGATGGTACTACAGATGTTACAAGGACTTTACATTT
This sequence comes from Galerucella calmariensis, assembly GCA_910591675.1. NCBI lineage: Eukaryota > Metazoa > Arthropoda > Insecta > Coleoptera > Chrysomelidae > Galerucella > Galerucella calmariensis. Next base: position 88,149 of record CAJUYG010000943.1, on the reverse strand, counting down.
CGGAACTCCCACACAATTTGAGAAGGAATGCTATACTAGGGTTTTGAAAGGACAACTTAAACTGGGATCTAGAATATTCCCATCTAAAATTAAAGGTAATTACTTGGATTCATTTGCTCGCGAATACCTTTGGCAAGTTGGCTTGGATTATGCTCATGGAACTGGTCATGGTATTGGCTCATACCTTAACGTTCATGAAGGTCCTATGGCGATTTCTTGGCGCAATGTTCCAGAAGATCCCGGCTTAGAACCAGGGATGTTTATTTCCAATGAACCTGGATTCTATCAAGATGGACAATTCGGATTGAGAATTGAAGACATTATCCAAGTTGTAAATGCTAATCCTCCACACAATTTCAACAATAGAGGATATCTGACTTTTGAAACGATCACTTTGGTGCCAAAAATGAACAATTTGATTCTAGTTGAGATGTTGACTGATGATGAAATAAAGCAGTTGAATGATTATCATCAGAAATGTCTGGAAATTGTTGGGCCTGTTTTGGAAAAACAGGGACAATTAGATGCTAAAAAATGGTTGGAAAGAGAAACGATGCCATTAACTATTTCTAAATCTTGTGATTAATAATTGGAGTTTATATTATTTAAATGAATGCATTTAATTTTGGAGCAATTTTGTCTTTTATTTACCTTAGCTCTTTAGATATGAAACAAATCTTCCACAGGCCATGGCTCTCCTATTATTAAATATATGGATACGTTATTTTCAAACTATGACTGCATTTATCGCTGGAAATCTGCAGCGAATGTCTGAAAATGAATCTTATTAATTATTGAAAAGATTTTTTGTTGAAATTCAAATAATTCGGTTATTTTAAACATATTGAATAAATGTCCTGTACTGCTTGATTATCCAACCACCACAACTAGAAGAGGAGGCCATGCTACAAGAATCACATTTTCATTTTGAATAATATAATATATATAATTAAACTGCTACCCACAACATATTCAAATAAATAAATAATATCTTCCTTCTCCATTCGTTAATTCCCAACTACTTTAAAAACCATATACATAGACAAAATATTATATTATATTTCTCTATGAGCATACGTGGTAAGCACATGGACATGCCGCATGATGAGTAAAAAAAGAAGAAGTTTATAACCAAATTCATTTAATGCATGTTTTTCAAATATATCAACATTTTTAAAAAGTCTTTAGGTGTTAATAAAAATGGGAGAATATGAAGAAAATTTTCCCCGTGGAGGAACTAGGCCCAAAGCGTCTACAAAAAAGCGGAAACAAGATGATAATGTAAGTATTCACATATCAACTTTATTAACATGCTTAAACTCTTAAGAAATGTCTTTTAGTTATTTTCGGCAGCAGTTAAACCCAAATCTAAAAAACCAAGGAAGGAAAAAACTGTTAAAGAGGCCGTAACTGACGATTCATTCCATTCATCTTTGAAAATAGTAGGAACTTTGACATATAATGTAAGTTAAAAGATTTATTCATATAGTAATATTAACATCACAAGTTTTTAGACTATAAGAACTGATATGATTATCTTGGGATGTATAAGAAACATAACGAACTTTTCATTGGAAGTGGAATTACCAGGGTTAACTTTTGGTTACGTTAACATTACCAAAATTTCTGATCCTTTTACTAAATATCTTCATTCAAAAATGGAAGAAAGTGGTGAAGAGGTAAGTCAAGTTTAATGACTGTTTACTTGTACAATAAATTTCTTTCAATAATCACTATTTTTAGTGTGTTTTTTTATACATTGAAAATATTTTGTTTTTAGACTGATACATTATTGACTAGGATGTTTAAGGTAGGACAGCATGTTCTTACAAAAGTCACAAATATAGGTATGAATCAGAAAGGAGTACATGTTGAGTGTACCATAAATCCTAGAGAGATATATAATGATAAAAATCACACTTCATTTGAAAATGGATATTTAGTTTGGGCCTCTGTTATGTCCGAACTTGAACATGGATATGAAATGAATATAGGAATAAATAACTGTAGAGTGTTTTTACATTCAAAAAACATCGATAAAGACAGAAAATTATGTAAGTATTATAAGTAAGTATATTGTAAGATTTGATTATAAAAATTTTCACAGTTATAGGAGAACCAGTTTGGTGCACGGTACTCAAATCTGAGTGCTCTAATTCAGTCAGTACTTTGAGAGTTAGCAGCAAAAGTGAACATATTAAGAAAACAAAAATTGATGACATAAAAAGTTTACATGATATAATTCCAGGCATGCAAGTAGAAATGTTGATAGAAAAGGTAATACCAATACTTACTGCATTTTATAAATTTAGTTAAATGTTTTTAATTTCAGCTTACAAAAAATGGAATTCAAGGCAAATTTTTGAATGATTTTTTCGGACATATTGATGGAGGGCATTTGGTTAAAAATATATCAAAGTACCATGAAGGAAACCTAATTACAGCCAATGTTTTATTTGTTGATCACACTGTTAAAGTAACATATTTAACTACTTTTGATTTGGATCTAGTTCCGGCACCACAACATAAAATTGGAGACATTTTGATAGCAGAGGTATTATAATTTTATTCATTTTGTTTAATTTGTAAAATATTTGTTTTCTAGGTTGCTTCTAAATCTCATAATGGTGCATATCTCACTCTACCTTCAAAGGAAAAATGTTTTGTCACTAACAAAAGATTGGTACTCTCTTTACCAAAAAAACAAAACAACATTGATATATTAGACTCCATACGCTTAAAATTTGCTCCTGGTACCAGACATCATTGCCGAATTCTAGATTACAACCACTTAACTAGAACTTATGTGGGAACCCTTGAACAAGCCTTGATAAAAGAAAAATTATTCACAACTTCAGATGTAAAAATTGGGCAGTTGATAGAAGTTTCTATTGAAAATATTAAAACTGAAGGTTTGGTGGTTACAGCAGGACACATTAGGGGCTTTGTTCCCAATTTGTATTTGTCGAATATCAAATACAGTGAAGTTATCAAGAAGAAATTTAGGGAAGGTCTCAAAGTTAAAGCCAGGTGAATTTTTTAGATTAGGGTTTATGTAATTTATATTAATAAATAAACACGTTTTAGAGTATTATCAATTGAAGATGACAATATCCTTTTTACCTTAAAATCAGGACAAGTTGAATCGGAACAATGTTTGACAGACTTATCACAAGCTAAGCGTGGAGATCGATATCCAGGAGTTGTTGTTTATACAAAATCTGATGGAGCAGTTGTTGTATTTTATGGAAACGTTAAAGGATGGCTGAATAAAAGGTATTTAGATGAACAGGATGATGATAAAAAACCGGATCCTCAGCAATTTTTTTACAGAGGACAAGTGGTAAGTTGTTTTTGGTTATCGTAATTGCAATTTTGATGATACTTTTACAATATTTAGGTAAATACGTGGGTCCTTAGTGTAAAACCTAACCAGCTTATCCTTTCACTTCGTCAACCAAGAGATTTTGATACGTTCGGGAGTTTAGCCATAGGCCAAAAAATTAATGGAGTCGTTGGTGCTATTCGGAAGGATAAGATTTTAGTCAAAACTTTAAAAGGAAGATCTATGGGTGTAGTTCCGATAAATCATCTAAGTGAAACTTTAGCTTTGTGCCCAACTTTTATGAGTAAGTATTTTTTTTAAAGATAATCTGGTTTGGGGAAATTAATATTTGTTTTTTTAGAAATGTACAAAGTTGGAGATAAAATAAATAATCTTATATGTATAAATAACAGTGAACATTCGATAATTTTATCAAGAAGAGAAGGTTGTATGTTAAAACGAACACCATCATTTAAAATTAAGAAATTCAATAAACTTAGACAAGGAAATATAGTTAGATGTTCGTATTTATCGGATTGTGAATTGGGAATTTACGTTTTACCTTTGATTGGTGATTATACAGAGAAAATTTTAATCAAAACAAAGGTTAGATTGAGTTTGGAAATGTAGTTTTTTTCACTCTTCTAATTTTTGCTGTTTTTTAGGATATAGTTGTCAAAGGTACCACTATTCCAAAATTTGAACCCTACCAATGCATAGTAACAAAAATTTTGCATATACAACATGACTCCAAAACAATTCGACTGTCAGCAAAATTGTCAGATGTGTTCGATAATAGTGTTGAGGTAGGTTCTTATGTTCTTTTGTTTGTAACTCACGTTCGAGATAATATTTTTAAATGATCGAAACGGATTCTTGTAGAGAATTTAACGCTCTACAAAAAAGGTCCCTTACAATTTTTTGATATATTTATTTTTTTAAAAGTTATTTAACGCTAAAGTTGGATTGTTTTAAAATTTTTACATTTTTCTTATTTTCCGACGCAACCATCAACTTTATGAGAAAATTTTTAGAGACATTTTTTGTAGAAAATTCAACGCTCTACAAAAAAGGTCTCTAACAACTTTTTGATATATTTATTTTTTTTAAAGTTATTTAACGCTAAAGTTGGATTGATTTTAAATTTTTACATTTTTCTTATTTTCCGACGCAACCATTAACTTTATGAGAAAATTTTGTGAGTCATTTTTTGTAGAAAATTTAACTTTCTATAAAAAAAGGTCTCTTACATTTTTTGATATATTTATTATTTTAAAAGTTATTTAACGCTAAAGCTGGATTGATTTTAAATTTTTACATTTTCTTATTTTCCCACGCAACCATTAACTTAATGAGAAAATTTTGTGAGACATTTTTTGTAAAAAATTTAACGCTCTACAAAAAAGGTCTTACAGTTTTTTGATATATTTATTTATTCAAAAGTTATTTAACGCTAAAGTTGGATTGATTTTAAATTTTTACATTTTTCTTATTTTCCAACGCAACCATCAATTTTTTAAGAAAATTTTATCAGACATTTTTTGTAGAAAATTTGATTCCCTATAACTTATCTCTCAAAAAAAAATTTAATATATTTTATATTTTGTAAGTTAGCTGCCAAAAATTGAAATTTTTTTTGAAAAAATGTCATTTTACTCTAAAATTAATCAAAATTTGATCATGTCAATAAATAACCATTACACATAATTTGTTTGCTTAGAGCGTTACAGGTTTATTCAGCCAATATCTAGCGGATGTTCAAATACTGAGGAATTATGGCAAAGAAAATGGTTGGGACATATGTCAGTACAGTTCTGGGGAAAGAATAGCATGTCGTGTAGAAGTATTAGGAGAAAAAGGAGGTTGTCGTGTTAGGTTACCCAACGGAGCTGTGGGACTAGTCGCAGTTAGGTTATGTCCAGGTAAGAAAGTTTATTTTCATTCGAAATACTTCAATAGCAATGCTCCAAGACAGAAGTAGGTGTGGAAGTCGGAATTGTATGGCTAAAACAAAGGATAGCTCTTCCAATAAGCCTATTTAAAGACGTCACAACTTTCCAAGCAAAAGTGACAATGATTAACCAATTGAAACGCAGGAAAGAACATTCCATTCATTTGCCATCTCCACCGATAGCCAAGCAGCCAAGGTCAATTCTCAGCTGAACAATGTATTCCTTTCGTAAGGTCATAATACATACTAACTGCAGCCTCTTCCGCAATATTGTCTCAGGACAATAAATCTTAGTCAAACAGTCGCTTATATTTTGTACTTATATCATCCAATTTGACATTAATTACTTATGATAACCTTACATTTTGTTCACAATAATGTGACATTTGGTTTCAACTTTCGCCATGGTTTGGGGCCAATGATGATTCAAATTCTAGACTTGCATTGATCCCTCATTGACACCTGCGGGCAATATAATACATATATGTCACATAATTGTCAAATAGTTCGAAAAGTCTGAACACGACCCTTTCGGAACACCCTCTCAATCTAGTAATTTTTAGTGGTGTAAATGCTCCTCCTAGTTATACAATAGTTATATTTTATTATGTTTCTAGCCGATATAAAACAAGGTGCTTTAGTATCTGGAGTATTCTTGTCCCAAAATTTCACCAAACTCTATGCTGAGATTTGCCTAAAAGATGACATTTCTCAAAAGATAAATACACTACAAGGTGAGTTGAAAATGTTTGAAGATAAAACTTGAAATAATTTCATTATAATTTCTTTTAGATGGTACAATAATGTGTTCAAATATATCTTCTTGTGTAGCCGAAGTTGTTTTAATTAATCATTTTTGCTCTATAAGTTTATTAAAACAAAAAGATGGTAATAGACAATTGGTATATGTTCCGATAAGATGTCATGAAAATGATTTTCAAGGATGGGAGCAATTTTATCAAAAGGAAAAATTCAAACTTTGTATTTGTGGGTAAGTAACTAATTCAATAGTCTAGTCGGGTTAGCATTAAGGGTGGATGTGAAAGCAGTGGGCGAGATTTTTGATGGAAGCCCTCAAAAATATCATGGTTAATGATAATCAATTCCTTCCACCGGTTTTTTGGCTGTGCTAATTTCACAATAACAGTTTATAGGTAAAACAACTGAAAATGGGCCTGTTTTTCGACATGTTTTCGAATTTTACTCGAAAAGTATTAAGTTTATCGTTGACATCCATGGGAACAAAGTTATAGAGCGTGAAATTTGCTATAAAATTCCGTGCTTCAAAATGTAAAAATTTCCATCCCTGCAGCCACAGCGGATGAATAAGTTAAAAAATTATTGAAAAAACAGCTGTTTTCCAGACGCAAAATACTAATGCAATTTATGAAGAAATGTTAATAATTATTTTTTCTTATAATACGTTATTTATTCATGAACTGAATGCAGCAAACGAGGTTTCAATATCTTATTTAGTTGCTGAGTAATCAAATTGTTAAAAAACATTAGGTAAAAGAAATAGACATTGTTAGAATAAAGACATATGTCACAAAAAATTGTTTAAACTTACAATAATGTTTTTACACATACTAGAAGGTTGCAGCTATCATATGCAATGATTTAATCAACAATTTTTTCGGTTTAACTGACTCAGACGTTAGTTTAAAAAATTGGTTGAAATTTTACCTTAGTAACAAATAAGATATTTATGCGGTTTTCTATTTTAATTAAAAACTGAAAAAAACCCACTTAAAGTACTTGGAATAACACAACTTTTGACGTTTTGAACGTTCAATTCGGACCATTTAATCCCGAGTTATTGAATCCCAAACTTGATCAATGATTCTAGGCAAACGAACAACAATATAACGTCACTGTGTTTGAAAAATATTTATATCTGTAATTTTTCATACAATTTTTTTAGCAAAACTGGTGATAATCTAATTGGCATAAGTAAAAAATTATTCTTAACTTTGGATAAAAATAAAGTTACTATATCGAAAGCTAAAGCCTTGAGAGCAGAAAAAAAGAACGGTATTGAGAGTGGCAAACCATCTAGTAAAGAAATTATTGATATCATCGAAACATATATTGCCGAAGAATCCACGGATGAAGAAGAAAGTACCGAAAACGATGTAAAAAAAGAAGTAAGAATGATTTTTCCAATAATTAACTGTGCTACTTTTAATTTTATTCTTATTTTTGCAGGAAGATTGTTCAGAAATGGAATTGGACAATGAAGTAGAGGAAATAGATGATGAAGAAAAGGAAATAGATAATGAAGAAGAGGAAATAGACAATGAAGAAAAGAAAACAATTTCGGTTAATAAAACAAAAACTGTAATATCTGGAGTAAATTCATTTTTCCAAACAAACGGAGCTGCGGAACAGGACGCTTCTTCCTCTGACGACGAAGAACAGGATATTAGTGTTAAAAAGAAGAAGAAATTAACAACCGCAGAACGAGCACAGGCAGCTAGAGAAGAAGAAGCGAGAATTTCGAAAATCGAGAAAGAACTAGCCGACGCTACGAAGGCACCGGAAAGTGCCGAAGAGTTCGATAGGCTGTTGCTCGCCAATCCCAATTCGTCGCAACTTTGGACAAAATATATAGCTTTTCACACAGCTGTAAGTATTTGTTTTTCGTAAGTCTTTACTTTCCATAGCTAGCACGAGAAAATGGGAAATCGCTCGAATGTCAATAAACGTCAAAACAAACTGGGGAATTTTACCAGTTGATCTGACAACGTCTTGAATTTTTGCCAATCCGTTAGCTGTAAATTGCCCTGGTTGTTGAAGATAAATTGTATTTACGGCTGGTGAATTAACATTTATTCTGATAGGCAGGGAAGTAACTAAAAATGACATCATCTTCTTTTTATCGTAAAAATCCCATAGTAATTTTTGTTTTGTTTTCCATTTATTTAGGCCACGGAATTTGATAAGGCACGATCTGTGGCTAAAAGAGCACTAGAAGCTATAAACATGACTCTGGTAGACGAGAGGTTCAACGTATGGATAGCTTTACTCAATTTGGAGAATATGTTGGGTACCAAGGTAAGTTCTATCTATTTGTACAATTGGATTATATCTTATATAAGGTTTGTTTGTAGAGCACTCACAAACGGTTGGGAACTGGACGCGCAGTGAATAAAAAGACTCTGCGCATGAGTCGTCCAGTTTCCAACCGTTTTTGACTGCTCTACAAACAGACCTATAGTTACCGTGATATATCGATTGTTAAATGAACCATTTTTTATGTGTTATTAGGAATCTTTTGATGAAACTTTCGACGAAGCAGTTAAATATAACGACTCCCTACAAATCTATTTAAAAACTATACAAATATTAGCAGACAGCGGCAAAATCGCCGACATGGAGGAAAAAATCAAAAAAGCTAAAAACAAACATAAACAAATCGCTCAAATGTGGATAGAAATCGCTAAAACTTACTATCAAATGGGAAATTTTAAAGAAGCAAGAAATTTGAAGGATGCAGCTTTGAAATCGATACTGCACAAAAAGACTCGTAAGTTGATATACAGGGTGGTCCTTAGGTAATTGTACATAGAAGGACGGTACAATCTTCACTTCAAAATATTGCGATTTAAATCAACTAGCCTAAAATATTGTTAATTACAATTTCATGTTCAACACCCTGTATCTCTCTCTCTTAATATCAACATTTTATTAAGGCTAGTTGATTTAAATCGCAATATTTTGAAGTGAAAATTCTACTGTAATTCTATGTACAATTACTTAGGGACAACCCTGTATAGTAGTATTGTTAAATGTTTATTTTTAAAATACTTTTTATTCACAGAGTTTGATATAATCGTGAAATACGCGCTAATGGAGTTCAAATATGGAGATGTAGATCATGGAGCTGCCATATTTGAAACTATACTCAGTACAGATCCAAAAAAAGTTACTATTTGGACTACATACGTCGATCAACTTGTTAAGACGGGCAGAATAAATGAAGCCAGGTAAATATGTTCCTCTTACCATTTTCTTCCGTCAGGGATAATTTTTTTATACATTATAGTCCGTTTCCAGATATTTTTTTAACAATTTCCAGTCGAAATTGATAATTTTGTATACAATATAGTCGCTTTACAGATGTTTCATTGCAATTTAACGCAATAAAGTCCATCTCCAGATATTTTTTAACAATTTCCAGTTTTAATTGATAATTTTGTATACAATATAGTCGCTTTCCAGATGTTTCATTCTGATTTAACTCAATAAATTCCATTTCCAGATGTTTCATTGCAATTTAACGCAATAAAGTCAATTTCCAGATATTTTTAAACAATTTCCAGTCTTATTTGATAATTTTGTATACAATATAGTGAATGAATGAATGTCTTTATTAACAAACGTGTACAACACATTTGCCCCAAGAAGGGTCGTCGCTTTCCAGATGTTTCATTGAAATTTAACAACTAAGTTCATTTCCTGACATTTTTTAACAATTTCCAGTCTTAATTGATAATTTTGTATATAATATAGTTGCTTTCCAGATGTTTCCTTGTGATTTAACGCAATAAAGTCCATTTCCAGACATTTTTAAATAATTTCAAGACATTTTTAAATAATTTTCAGTCTTAATTGTTAATTTTGTATACAATATAGTCGCTTTCCAGATGTTTCATTGCATTTTAACGCAATAAAGTCCATTTCCAGACATTTTTGAACAATTTCCAGTCTTAATTGTAAATTTAGTATATAATATAGCTGCTTTCCAGATGTTTCATTGTAATTTAACACAATAAATCCATTTCCAGACATTTTTTAATAATTTCCAGTCTTAATTGATAATTTGGTATCCAATAAGTCGCTTTCCAGATGTTTCATTGCAATTTAACGCAATAAAGTCCATTTCCAGACAATTTTTAACAATTTACAGTGTTAATTGATAATTTTGTATACAATATAGTCGCTTTCCAGATGTTTCATTGCCTTCCTGATGTTTCATTGTAATTTAACGCAATAAAGTCCATTTCAAGATATATCTTTCAACTTGTCCTTGTATCTATTACAAACCATCTTTTTTTGAATAAAATTTGAGTGTGAGTATTTATTGTTTTCATGTTTAGACAAGTTATGGAGAGATCCGTTTCCCAACGTCTGGCGCTGAAAAGTATGACGTCTCTATTTTTGAAATATAGAATATTCGAAGAACAGCATGGAACGCCAGAAAGTGTAGAAGGTGTTAAAGAAAAAGCGAAAGAGTACGCTTGCAAAGTGGCGATAAAATAAAATTGGTTTTGTCAACGAATAGATTTTAATTTTAAAGTTGTATAAATATACGTTTCAAAAAATTAATCGATGTGTATTATTTTAATCATAAATGGTATCGTATCGAATTGTGAATATCTTCTAAATATTGTCGATTATGCTCTATCTTCCCCTGTTTGAGCGTGCTTAGTTTAATTGTTCCTTGATTCTTACCTTCTGCATGATCCATAATTTTTCTTCACCCAAAAATGCTCAACGCGCCTAAAGTTTTCAATTTTAGTGTCATCCACACATAACCTATTTTCAAGTTATCTGTGGTTTCTTCTTTTTCATTATTCGGAAAACATGTGGTTTGTAGCTGTATGACTTATATGCTTCAGTGTAAGTTATGTTGCATAACCAAAAGTATTGTATGTATGTAGATCTTTGGTTAAATCATCGATCTACGTTTAACTCTATGGTTTAACTAGTAGGCTGTGACTGTGTGACTTACCCAAATTATCTATGGACATGGACCGAGTCGGTGTTTTTTTTGTTACGCGTAGAAAAAAATTTATTACAAAAAAGAGTATGCTTCATTCAAGTGATAAGAGTGTACCAATTTCATGGTATATTTAATAAAATGTAAGTATTTAATATTTTAAATATTATTGCACACTTTTACATAATATAGTTGAGATTTGATATTTCTTTTACGAATATTCAAAGAAGGATATAATACATCGAGAAATTGATAGCGTCTTTGTACTTTCCTTAATTTATTTAGGTAGATAGTTGAAAATGATAATTTTCATGAGAGCTTTTGTAATCATTGGTATATTATAGATGTTTAAATTAATTTAAATTTTTCACTCGGCTCTTAGTCATTGAGTCAACGTTGTCATCGAACAATAATGATTATATCACTTTTATATTGCTTTCTTTTACAGATTTTATCGTTCGTTTCGACACAAAAATGCGATATGCCTTAAGGTAGGTGATTGTTGTCAACAAATAACAAAAATAGAAATGCTAAAAATTACATATATTGTTACAATCTTTTACATACTTCAGATTATATTTAAACAGATATGATGTATACTGCAACATCTTAAATTTACTTTTTTAT